>CAUJRU010001457.1:0-150598 GCA_963277665.1 Viscum album | reverse complement strand
TTCTACTGTGTGTAACACAAGACAATCATATTGTTGATTGTACCTCTGGTTAATCTACGTGTTTCAGGTAGTGTAACAATAACTTTTTATTCCATATAATGGAATCCAATATAATATATTTCACAAAACAAAAACTATATTAAATGTTTTGTGAAATAAAAAATATAATAAATGATAAATTAAATCATGGAAATCACAAAATATTAAGGTTCTACATTCTACACCCGTAAAAATTAATTTCTACATAGATGTTTTTATGGTTTATCAATGTTCTAATTCTTGAAAACAAAATCATGGAGACCCACATCATAGAAAATAATACTAAAAATTTATGTAAATTTTTTTTGAAACATAATATTTTCTCAATGTAAATCATAATTGGGTTTCCACATTGCAGAACATCAGTGTAAAGTGAAAACAGAGATATAGAAGTGAAATATAACTATCATGTTTTGATGGAGAGTGATAGAACACATGGTTGGGATAATGTTAATAATAAAAAATGCATAACCCAAATAGGTTTTAAAAAGGTTATTGATATCATAAAAATGATGATAAATGAAAAACATTTTACCTGATGAAACTTTTCCGCTAATGATGAGATTTTTTTATGATAATATTTACTTACATGATTTCAAAGCAACCTCACGTTTTTTTCCATGGTAATTTTTCACTTTATCTCTTATTAAAAAATAATGTAATATATTTTTCATATAGAAGCTTTAAAATATCATCAGATCCATATATCGAATGACATTTCATTCCATTTAACTATATAACAAACAAAATTTTATATAATGTTATCAAATATGCATGAATAAATTTAATACAATGTAATAATTTAATTTTTAAAATCGTATATGATGATTAACATAATCCAATCCATAAATGGTCAACCTTATAAACCCTCTGAAATATGACATTCCAAATATTTATAAATATGGTTACAAAATTTCTCAAAAACAAATATTAGAATTGATCCCCCATATATTATAATATATCTTTTGTTTTCCATATTCCAAATATGTGAATTTGTTCATCAAGTATTCAATTTAAAAATGGTAATAACATAAATTTCCATAAATACCTATCGAAAACATGAATGTTTCCTTATTCCAATATTTATTGGATATACTCCTTAAATCAAAAAAATATTATAAACATAATAAATTATATAATGAATTACTTTTCAAAAAAATTCATAATTAGTTCCAAGGAAAACAGGACCATCCAATTCAATTATTCATATCAAACCAATATCTATCCAAATATCATTATCTAATCATTAGGAACAAGTTAAGGGTTATTGTTCCCTTAATCATATGTTTTCCATGAATATCAAATTTCCATTTAATAACATTTATAGTCCATCCCAATCATACAACATTTTCTTGTAAATCATTAGTGAAAAACAAAAACTAAACAATCCTCATAAATTTCTCCATTCAAAATTCTTGAATCAAAATACATAAACACATTGATTATTATAATTTATCCTTAATCTATTAACGATTCTACCTTGCCTTATTATGTACTACCTATTTCCTTTCATATCTCACCTATATTATCTACATCATCAGTAATATGACCATTACTCATACCACCTTGTTGATTCTCTTCATGGGGTTTCTACTTAGTTCATGAATTTACATAATGACCATTCATTTCACACATGGTGAATTCAACCATGGATGATGGTTTAGGGAGTCCAATATTCCTATAAATTTCATTAATCGAATACTTGATTTTTCATCTGCAATTAAATTATTTGTTTCATTATATTCTATTATCAAAACAACTTCTTTTCCCTCTAATCCATTCACTTAGGGGTTTATTCCCATGTTATTCACACAAAGTAAACTAAATCATTTTTACTCATGGTCTCCATTACCTGAACTCTCATTGAATTCCATCCTTACCCTCTATAGAAAATCTGATAGTGTGTTGGGGTACATGTTTTTAATCATGTTCTATGAAAATTGACTAGCCATGATAACAATATCATTCAATCTAGTGACCATCCCATTTGACATCTCATTAGAAAAATGACAGACAAATTCAATGTTAACCAAGATCTTTTTTATTCCATCCATTAAATTAAACTAGAAATGATATTGTGATAAATAGATATCATAGTGTAAAAAACTCATAATCATGACCAATCACTCCTACAATGTCTAAATTATGACACGTTATTTTAAATCTGAGACACCATAGTCTTATCAATATAGACATCCCAATACATATCCCTATAAATATTCCTTAGGATCTCACCAATGTTTTCTCATCCTTGTTTCAAAATGATGATTAAAACTTCCTATTTATAGAAACATAGAAATAATGGACTGTCATACATGGATATTACAACATTTAAGATGAATATTCCACTCAGTACAAAATAAAATTAGTGGGGCCCAAAATATTTTAGTGTTTCTAGAAACATAGAACATATTTTTCTAATTTGGTGAAAGATCTCCTAAATCGTCATAAATATAATCCCATTTTGTAATCTATTTTAATAACCATTATTTATAACCATAGGAGAGGTAACATAAGAAAGATGTTAGATCAGATTATCAGTAAGGGTAAATAAAGATAAATGTAAGAATAATAATGAGTGTAATTGTATGAGAAAATGATAATATAATTAACATATCATACCCTGAATTTCAAATAGCATAATAAAGTGTCATGGAATACATATTAATAGTTTATAAAACATGAATGATAAGGTAGTAGAGACCATAATCCATGAAATAATAATATTGGAATAATAAAATGAATTTAAGAATACACATTACCTTATAACATTATGAACATGTATATATAGAAATAGGTGCACTCATTTAGTTAAGGATGTGAAATAAAGACCTTGCATAAACATATGGATAGGTAATTAAGTCTAAAAGTAACATTTTTTACATGTAATTAGGTTTAAAAATTAAATTGTGAACATGTAATAATGTTGATTCATAAACATATGGATGTGAAAGTTGGTCCATTGTCACAGCCGTGTTTTTATTTCCATTCTTGGATCTAGTTCATTTATGGGTCTCAATTTTATCCTCTCAAACCAGGCATGACATGTCTAATTTTTTTATTAAATCGTCTATTTATATTTTTTATAGATTTTCCCTTGGGTTTTATTTGTCTTCTGTAAGAAAAATGGATGATTTTGGACCTAGATCATGTGCCTCACAGTTGGGTCACGGTTAGGGGAAATCATGTGCCCCTACCATGGTAATGATGTTATAGTTGGTTGTTTTTGGGTATTAGTCACCACATGGATTGTGTATGGTAAGTTAGTCTGTATGGGTTAACCATGTGGTAGGATTATCTTGGATATATAGGGGCGAAATTTACCACATTGTTTGAAAACCCATGCAGAAAAACTATGACTGATGTATAGGTCATTAAAAATAATGATTTCACAAACTAACCTATTTGAATTTAATCAAAAATCCACCCCTCTCTCCCCCATTTATTATTTACTATCATATATACCCCCCTTATCCCTATTCCTCCCTTGGATATTCATTTTTTTGTTGTATTTGGAGCGATTTCTCTACTATTGATCAAGTAATTCCCATTCTTTCATGGTTTATTCCTCTCTCCCAGAATTTTGTTCATCATTAATTGGGGTTTTATATTAATAGTGGGTAGGGTTTTCTATTTTGGGTTGAATATTGATTATTAGGCTTCAATATTGATGGTTATGGTTGATCGTTCCTTTAAAGGGTCTTTTGGGGGTGTGGTTGTGATTTAAGACCAATTTATTGATGTTTCTACACTTGGTGTAGGTGGTTCCATGCATTATCATTTTTAGATGATTTTAGATTTTTTTCGTCTTTTTAATATGTTCTATGGTTTAATTTTGAGGTGTAAAATGATTTTTAGAAGTATATTGAGATTCTTATGTGGTAAAAATTAGTTTTTTTAAAGGAAATTGTTATAGTGTCTAAATTTTTCATTGAAATGCATGTTAAAAAGGGTTTTAACCCATATGTGGAAGGTGTGAGGTGAGTTTATAATAAAAAAAAATGAGGTGAAAATGTGTTTAAGTGTGATTTTTTCAATGTAAATGGATTTTTTTGTAAATATGGATTCCTTATGTACACTTTTAATTTGACTTGTGAATTATTGAAATTTTGGGTAGCATGTTTTAAAGTGAAAATGTATTTTTGTGTTTTTTAAATGGAAAGTAGTTTGCCTCAATGAAAATGGTTATTTCCTAATGTATTTACAATTCTTGTAATGTGTATGTAAAAAGGGTGTTCTAGGTGACATTTAAAATTAGAATTTTAGCATTAGGGAATCACATGTATATAGGTGAGCGGACTAGGTCTATTGTGCTTGAGAAATATAATTTTCATGGTAACTATACCACCATTCACCAGGTTGCAAGGTTCTAGTGTCTCACTTGAGCTTTATTACCCCTCATTAATTATCTACAGTTCTCTTTTGAGACTTACGTGATGAGGTGTCATCCATCGACATATAGTGGACCTTGATATTATTTCATTCTAAAGAAATTTTATCTTTATAAATTTTTTCCATTGAAATGATACCTTTGATCATTTTTTTGTTTAAGTATTATTCTAAAAATGTGTTTTACTTTAAAATGTTTTCTTGGAAATTTTTCAAACGATTTTATGTAAATGTGCATGTTAAATTTTCTTTTGATGTTATAGAATGTAATGATTTTCTTTGGATGGAATTATTTTGGTCCTTGGATAAAACCCTATATAAACATTTTTTTGAATGTATAATGTGCTTTGTATAACCTAGGTAAAGGAAATAAGTGTCATTTTGATGATGGTGGATTGGGTCATTAATCTTTCTTATTGCAGGTATTAGTGGTGGTGGATATATGGTGATGTCCCTCATGTTTCACTGAGTGATTTAGATGTTTTGTAGTTTAATTTGTTATGTATTATTTATTACCCTTTGTTAAAGTTGTAAAATTTTTATTATAACAAAGTTATGTGCCATTTTGGTCATTTTCTATTCAGTAAATCATTTTTTATTTTGGTTAGTAAATTATGATTATAAAAATGGGTGAATTCATTCCTAAGTAATTTTTCATATACCCTGGCACAAGATGCAAGCCTGTGGGGATGGTGAACACCCTTCAAGACATTCAACAGACAAGTTCTGGCATCATGTTAAATTAAACTCCATCTTGGTTCATGTAAAAATGGTATTAGAGTAGGTCACACAAGTTTTTGGTCATGTTATTTGGGATAGAGTATATGTATACAAGATCTATAACTGTCGGGATATGATTTTCTAATTACGAGTTGGGTGCCTAGATAGCACACCTCATGATATGACTCAAGTTTCCAAGGGAAATATGGTTTCTTTTTGTTTATTTGATTCTTTTGGGTTGTTATGTGTTTGAAAATGATAATAGAGTTGGGATAATGGTGTCAGTGGTCTTGTATGGCCTAGAATTCTGTGTGGAGCTGGAGAAATGGTCTTATAATACTCTTTGTGATGGTGGTGTGATTGGTGTATGGAACCATATGGTCGAGTCTCTTATCAACACTAGTTTCCTCTTATGAATTATTTTTGGTCTTTTTTTATTCTTAAAATAATTTTGAAAACACCTGTATTGGAATTTTGAAAAAACATATTTGATGTGGTAATGAATTGATTTTTGGAAAGTGGAAAATGGTATTTTGGGATTAACATTGGGAATTTCTTTAGAAAAATGCACATTTATGAAATGTTTATGGGGTAAAAAGATGAATCGAATAATAAAGATAGTATTTTATAGAAAAATATCTAGAACATGATGAAAACATTTAATTGGAATGTATAATATTGTTCTGAAGAGGGCTCGGAATATGATTTTAACCAAATGATTTTCTATATAATATTATTTTCATTTTCAAAATAAATTAAATTTAAATATTTCAGGATATTGAAAATGGTTTTTGAATTGGTGGTTTATGATATTTTGAAAAAATCTATAAATATTTATAAATGTTATTAGAACATGGTAAAAATTAAAGTGCGGTTTGAATTTTCTATTTTGGAATGTGAAATTTTTTTTTAACCTTAGATATTTCCATTGGTGATCACATAAATGGAAATATGTGAAAATGTGAATTGTTATTGAATTGAGGTTATAGGTGGATATTTTGGAATGAGAATATGAATGTGTGAGGCCCTATAGAATACAATTGATATCTATTCAACCCATCAAACCTCTTTTCTTATCAAAAATATTTTTTTATAGAAGGTGTGAGGTAATAATAACCAGTAGTAGAGGGGTGCATCTCCTTGTGATTTGGGAATGTTTTTTTAATGTATTTTGAGTTTTATAACAATTTGTGCATGAATTATGTTTCATGTTTGAGTTTTTTTGATCAGTTGGTTTTTAGATAATGAATGTGTGTTCTTTTGAAAAATGTTTTGGGAATCATTTTGGTTGGTTCCCCAAAATTGTTAGGGGTTTTTTGTTGTTTATGGATGATGGATGATTTGGATTGGATCCTTGGATTCCTTATTGTCTAGTGTATTCCCACATAATAAATCGGTGCATATTTGGCATGCGGCCCTTAGTGGTTCACCATTGGTAGACCCCCATGTTGAACAATGTATGGTCTCTCTTATTGAGTTTTGAAATTGAGTCTACCCCCATATTTCTCTCAATTATGTTTATCCTCTTTAAATGGAAGAGTGGATGCAAAAAATGAAATAATATTCAATATCCTTTGGTTTCTGGAGTCGTTAAAGGTGATGTTTTCCACCTTTGTGCTTGAATGCCATACTTATAAGCATTAAAGAGAATTATAGTATGATTAATTGAAAGAGGACTATATTTTTTGGTGTTTCCCATATTATCAAAAAGGTATTTGGATCATTAATTTTCCTCCTTTGAGAATATGATCGTGTTTTTTATTACTATGCAAGTAAATTTATAATAATTTTTCATGTCTATTTTCATAAATAGTGTGTTGTTTGGGGATCTCTTTAATTTTCCATTCATTATAATGATTATTTTTATTGTAATAGTCATGTTGTGTGTTCTTTTTTATGGTGATTTTTTATTTAAAATGAGAAATTTAAAATTTTGGAATCTTTCATGAACTTTTTTTAACATAAGTGTGTTTTCATTAGAGAATTCCAAATTTCTCCATTTTAGATGGAGGTGTATTTTTTGTGTAAATTCTTCTATAGTTTTCTATTTGAGGTGAAAAGGGGATGATACATGTGATTATTTAAAGACCTTTTCTTAATGAAGATCGACATTGAAGCATAGTTATTTCTATGGTGTGTTGTATTCTGTTGGATCTACCAAGATTGTTGTGTGACTACATGTGACACAAAAAAAGTGTTTTCACAGGGGAGCTTCAACTCTTAACTTCATGTAAGGAGATGCTTTAGAAAACATTGATCCATCAATAGGCCCTAGAGATAAGTTCACAAATAGTCAAGATCCCTTGGCTGTAAGAGACCGTGGTCTATATTTTTTATATAGTGCATAAAAGAGATATAGACAAGCTCTTTGTGTAGCTGTTTTTTAAGGGTCCCATTTGATGGAAAAGGACATGTGGACTTCTTTTACTTATTGTGACCTGTGTGGGCTGAAAGCTTCTCTTTGGGTGTGAGGATACATGGTTGTATAATGTCACCAAACCCTAATGGTTATGTCTTTAAATATGTGAATCTCTATTTGGATGTCCCTATGTGGTCATCCTTATAATTTTTTTTTTTGTTTTTAGTGTATTTATGCGGACGTGATCATGTCCTATTAGAATGTTTAATTCTGTATTGTTTTCTATTTGATATGGAGTTTCTGTTATCAGGCCCCTTATTATCAGGTTTTTTATTTTATTTTCGATGTTCTTATGTTTTCTTATGTTGGGTCCCAATACTTTTTTCTATTTTTTGGTTATGACGGTTGGTTCCTATAATGGGGAGCCCAACCATTGGTCTCATTGATATTCCTTCCGAAGTAAAGTGGTGCTGGTTTATTTAAAATTGTGGGGATTCCATTTAGGTATCCCCGTGTTGGTAATTTAATCATGTTTTTGGTGTATCTTGGAATCAAAAAGTTGCATTAAGATATCTAAGCTCTAAGTTTTCATTCCATGTAAATGTGGGGATTTTGGTGTACACACAATGGTTTTGTCTAAATTAAGAATTATAAAAGCTCTGGTTCCACATTTTCAATGATATTTGATAAGTTGTATGAGGTTAATTTTATTGTGTATAAAGTTTTCAGGGCATGATAGGTTTGATTGTGCAATGTGAGTATATTTTTTTTCATCTGATTGATCAACTGGAGATGTCAAAGCTTTTGGGGGTGAAGGAGTATGGTAGAGAGATCGTTCTGGCCTCCCAAGTTCAAACTTGTGAACCTATTTTTCTATTCATGGTGTTCCAGCTTTATTATCCTTTAAAATTTGTTGTAAATATACTTCAAATATAAAAGATGGTTGTTTTATGTTTTTTGATCAGGCCTTGTTGTGGCTTTTTGGGGGAAGAAAGCATTATAGTGGGGAGAATTGTCACAACCAGGTTTTTTAATTCTTCGATCCTATTTATTTATGGATATTTTTATTTTATCTCAGGATACGAGTGTGATGGGTCTGAAATTTTAAGGTAATCTTTTATTTATTTATTATCTTGATTTTCCCAGGGTATTTCCTAATGTTTTTGGTGAGAAAAGAACTATTTGGGTCACAAAACATGTGTCTCATGGTTGGAACAGCGTCAAGGGAAACTGTGGGCCTCTACCCAAGTAACCATGCTAAAAATGGTTATTTTTCAGTAGTATCTACCACACAACTTATTCATGTAAAATAAAGTCATCCAGGATGATAATTTTTTATGTTCCTCTTAGACTACGAGGGGTGTAGTGTTGCATCGCTGTTTGATAAACCATGCAAGAAAACTAAATACGATGTCATGTTCATTATAAATTATGAATTTACTAAACTTCCCTCATCAAATTTTACCCCAAATCCACCCCTCTCTACCCCACTTGGGATTTCAAAACCTAGGTGCCTCCCCATTTGCATCTTCTTCCATTGGAGTTTAATTTTAGTGGTGGATTTAGAGTGATTTCTCAATGATTACTCAAGTAATCCCTTGTATCTCAGAGTTTATTCCTTCTTTATAGGGTTTCATTATTCTTCCTTTAGGTTCTAATATATATATTATTTTGAGTGGTATTTCATAGGTTTAATTAGGTTTATAAGGGATCAATATTTGTGGTTTTTGGATTATTGTTCCTTTCTAGGGTCATGTGGTGGTGTAGTGTTGATTTCACAGCAATTTAATAATATTATTAAAAATATGGTAGGTGGTTACTTGAGTTATCATTTTTATTTGATTTTAGATTTCTTTTGTGAGTTTATAAATATGATATATGATTTAATGGTGTGGTGAAAATCTATTTTGGTAGTGTTTTGACGTTCTTATGTGATATAAATGAGTTTTTATACTGGAAATGGTTATGTTTGGTTTATGGTTCATCGTAATGTTTCTTGAATGATGTTTTAGGCCTTGTATAGAAGGTTTGAAGTGTGTTTTAAAGGAACAAGAAGTGATAATGTGTTTAAAAGGGTATTTTATAATGTAAATGTGTTTTTATGGAAATATGGATTCCTTGTGTGCACTTTTAATTTTACAGGTGAATTGTTTTAATGATGGGATGATTGTGTTAAAGTGGAATTATTTTTTATATCTGTTTTAAATAGAAAGTGATTTTTTCTGGGAAAATGGTAATTTCCTTGTGTATTGATAATTATTATCTTATGTATGTAAAAATGTGTTTTTTGTGACATTTGAATGAGAATTTTCCCCCAAGGTAATCTCGGGAATCTTGGTCGGGTGACTAGTTCTAGTATGCTTGTGATTCAGAAGTGGAAAGTCCAAGTTTAACATAGCTGGACAGAAAATTACAAAATTAACTAAACATTAATGATGATCGGAGGCCACTAGGAAATTGGGGAGTCCCCTAATAGCATCGTTTTAATGGGAATTCTAATGGATGTGGTTATTATAAAACCTTTCACATAGATATGAAGTTCTAGTTTCTCACTCGAGCAAGATTACCCCTTTTGATTTACCCGTGGTGCTCTCTTGACACATCAATAACGTGATTCCATCCATATTAATACAGTGGACCTTGAATGTATTTCATTCTAAAGTATGTGTATCTTAATAAATGTTTTCCTTTGAAATTTTACACCTAAAAGTGTTTTCATATATGTTTTTTTATTAAAAATGGGTTTTCTTTAAAACTATTTTCTTGGAAATGTTTCAGTGGATTTTATAAAACTAATCATTTTAAATTGAATTTGGGTTTTATATAAAGGAATTTTTTTATTTGGGTCAAATCTTATTGGGATTTTTCCCACAACCTACACACACCGTTAGGTGTGTGTAGACTTTTCTTTCTATTAACCATGTAGAGGAAAGAATTGTTGTGTTGATGATGGTGGATTGGGTGGCTTGTGTTCCTTGCTAGAGGTGTTAGTGTGGTGGTTGGAAGGAGATTTCCCTCATGTTTCATAGAGGTTTTGGGTTATTGTTTAGTTTCCCTTTTTCTTATAGTACTTATGGTTTATGGTTATTGTTGTAAAGCATTGAATCCGAAAAATTGTTGTACAATTTTAATATTTTCCTATTAAGTTATGACATATTTATTTTTGTTGGGTATACACGCTTATTAAAATGGGTGAAATCAATCCCAAATCCTTTTTTGGATACCTAGGGATCAGGAACACCCTTTGGGCCATGCCACTGACTAGGTCTGTTGTTGGGTTAAATGGAACTTCACCGTAGTTCGTCACATCCATGCATAACATTATGAACATGTAATCAGGTTCACTCAAAACATTGTGAGCACTTAATATGGTTCACTATTAACAATGATAAATTTTAATCAGGTTCGTACATAAACTTATAGACATGTATTCAGGTACACGAATAACATTTTAAACATGTAATTAAGTTCACTAATAACATTTCGAACATGTAATCAGGTTTATGCATAACATTTTGAAAACATAATATGGTTTACTCATAACATTGTGAACATTTAATCTGGTTCATACATAATCCTGTGGACATAAAACCATTTCCATTCATTACATTGTGAATATATAATTTGGTTCCTACATTACATTGTGAACATATAATGAAGTTCATGAATAACTTTTTGAACATGTAATTGGGTTCATGCATAACATTTATACTCATGATTCATCCGTCATTACGCAATGAATTGGAGGGAGATATGGCTCCCACCTATAACAAAATTAAATAATACCCACATGTTCGACAATATTATAAACAATCATAATATCATAACCATTAAATGAAATGGGTATCATTATCATTTCATTATATCGTTACATAGGTAAAATAGATAAGTCTCATAATCATTTCATCAAATCATTCCATTCGAAAGGAAGTGGGTTTCAAAATAATATAACCCATGAAATAGAAACCAGTGTCATAAGAATCATTCCATTAGTACATAATCCACTATAGAAAAATATTGAATCGTATTATTGGATCATGTTCCCAGTAAATCAAACACTATATCAACGTATGTTATCTTAGATAGAGAATGGTTTTAAATGATCACATAGAACATTTCTTAAATATAATAGAATTTCATTGAAAAATAATTTTTATAAAACAATTTCAAAAAAAAATTATAAGGAAATATTAACAATTTCATTTAAAACATTTCTTGAGGAAAATATATTTTCTTCTTTTAAAATATGTTTTGAAAACAAAAACCATTTTGAAAACATTTTTCTTTAAATATAGCATTCAAAACTTATAAATGAGGATTTTAAAAAATATATAATCCTTTTTTTGAAAACATATTTAAAAATCATAATTATATCTTAAACACATTTCGAAATAATTTTTTTTGAAAATAATTTGAAAACAGAAAAAAAAGCATGAAATTATTTGGGGAAGTATTTTCATGAAATTTTTTTCAAAAACATATAATGAAAACATTAAATAAATAAAATCATTTTCATTGAAAATAAAAATTTTTGAACTTAAAAAGTTATCATTGAAAAATATTTTGATATAATTTTTAAATATAAAATATTTCGGTGAAAATTTTTAGAAAACACATTTTTTAAAGAACTCAGATATCTGACTGATTAGAGAAATAAAGTCATATTTTCAATAAAAATATTTCTTAATTATCTTACGAATAAATGAGTGGGAAATGGTAATAATACCTAATGATATCATATATGACCATACAATGAGAAAATTTATTACTGTTCAGGAGAAATGTATCATAATATTTCTTCAATGAGAACATAATCGTAAACAGTCTCGATAAATTATGAGATTATACCAATAAACTATTACCACTTTGGTAACAATGAATTATACTCTACTAGAGGGAATAACTATACCTAAAGCTTGAAAACCATGAATTAATGATGTTAATGATATAACATATCAAATGGAATTTTATGTGTAACACCTGATAATGATATATGTGTAAATGACTAAATGATATGACTCTTATAAATAAGGTGTGCCATTCATTTCAAGAGCCTTCGTGATTAGAACACCAAAGTTGAACATGATTTTACTAGATTAGTGATCATTATTGGTGAACTTAAAGTATGTTTCCCAGTTTTTATAAGTTTGTAAAATACACACTATAAATAACATGTGTTTTCTTTTGTAGTCCTTCATTACTCTAGAGACCCATTCGGGCACATGGGTGGGCCCAAGGGAGGGGAACATGTGTTTGGGGGGAAAATTGGTGGCACCTGGAGATATATGATTCAACGAAGATGTTATGTAGGTAGGTATATGATACTATTTAGGATCATTTTTTATAATATTAACCCCTATATTTAAATATAGTTTCATAACATGACATGTATCTCAATGAAGGAAACATTAGAAAAAAAATTACGTTACCGATTTGGTAGTTTTTGAACCATAAACCCCATTAAAGAAATAACATAAAACTGATATTTAATTTCTAATAAATATAATTATAATAATAATATAACACGTTAATGGAAAATATATACACCACAAAAAATAAATTAGTTGTGAAAAGGGCATGTATCTCACCGATATAAAAAGTGAGTTAGGAAAACCCTTACTTTATGTCTTCGCTTTCTTGATACCCATTCAAAACACCTATATAATATGTATGTGTTTATTATAAATATACCATGGAGAAATATTCCAATATATATTACCATATATTGTTCACTTATGATTTTATATTAACGATTTATTAACAATTATATGTTAAAGAAATATTTGGGGAAATGACTTTTTTGTATATCGTATGTGTTTTGACTTGTTATTATTGATAATATTAAATAGATAATGATTTAATTATTTCAATAATTTCAAACATGACTTATATATCATTTATATTCAGTATATAAATATTTATTATAATGGTTATATGATAGATACATGAAGTGAAATACACCATTCATTGAGACGATTAGTCGTACATATGCATGACTGTTTTTTTTGTTTTCTTTTCATATGGAAAGAGAGTAAATAAATGTAATATATATATATATATAATATATAATTAAAGTAGAATTATTATTTAATATATATCATATAATTTTACTACTAAATCCATCATTAATACATTCAATGTAAAGTCTGAGTGAATCACATCACATTGAGAAGGTGGTAGTTCACACATCCTTAAACGAAGTTATTGTATTAACACAACATAAAAAAAATAAAGATTGTATTATATAATAATTAAATAATAAAAAATAAATCATATATACTATATATATAAGATAAAATCCTAATTTTTATCATAATTCTCAACTGTGAGATAATTGGAAGGAAAAACAAACTATAACGTTTTGAGAGGTGGTAGTTCGTTGTACACAGGAATCGTAAATATGTTACCCATCACTAGGATGTGTTTCTAATTTTATTATAAACCATATAATAAAAATATATAATTATATTTTTTGATACATAATATTTTATAAAATCAAGTAATAATATGATTCTAGGTCATTGATAATGAAAATAAAATAATGGAGGATAAGGAATGTTGATTCCTTTTTTTTGGTAACTCATTTTGGTTTTCACCGATGTGATTAGTTAGATGAAATTTATACCAAAATTGAGGCTTATAATATAAATTTACATATTTTATGAGGATTTGTTTTTAGTTTTTGGATGATACATATATCTTGAGTGGTGTGAATTAGTTAGAGGGTTGAGGGCCTTTTTATAGTGGATAGGTGGCATTCTTTTAAACTTTTGAAAAGGGAACTCCACCAACGTTTTTCCCAAGTCACATGGCTCCAGTAATGTATTAATCTGATATACTGAAGGATAGTTTCTAAATATCAACATCCTTAATATTTTTCATATGTTTCTTTTTCATTTTGGTCTTTAAGTTTACTATTTAGTCCTTTCATATGGTAATTTGTCTCTCAAACACTATAATTAATTTTAATCACATTCAATAATATTTTTGGGAAAAAACTTATTTGACTTTATTATACATTATTTTTTTTTAAAATATGGAATCTAATTATCAAAATTCAAAAAAAAATAATTCCAATAAAATAATTTATTTTTTATACTACGGACGGGATTATAAATCATGTTTTATAGGTAAGAATATTCCAAAGTTTAAAATGTTTTTATATCCAAATGAAATTTGTAATTCACTCTTATTAACTAAATTAGATTAATTTATGTACAATTTAAATAATTAATCTTTAATACCAATTCAAAATATAATTAATCCCTATAAATTGTTTAGGTGAAAATAAATTTTGAATTAAATTTTAGTGTTTTTCCAGTAGTCATCAAAAAGTGAAAATTCTCACAATAATAACAAATATTCACCCAAATTATATTTTGATATTCATATTTCAAAAATATTATTTTTTTTCAAAATAAAAGATAAAAAATTGTTAAAATTTAGATTTGAAATGGGTTTTCTATTGAAAGGTATTAAAATTACCTTTTGGAAAAATACATTTATTTATTCATAAAATATGATTTATTCTTATCTTATTACTAATAAAATTATGTTGATTAATATCAAAAAAATTATTGAATATATATTATATAAATTTTATTGAAAATATTTATCAAAATTTGTTGTTTATAATTTATTGAAAAAAAAAATTATGTTTGTACATAGAAAAAATGTTTTATTATATAAGTAATTTCTTTATTTTCTATTTTTTCATTAAATTCATATAATTTATAACCTAATGAATCATTTTATATACATTTGTAAATAATATTTTCCCAATTTACTTAATATTATTCTTAATATCTATTCTAACAGCTTAGAAATAAATATAAAATCATTTTTAAAATAATATTAATTTTATATTGTAGCTCAGTTAAACCTGATATTGTGTTTTATGAAATCTATCAATGGAACTTAGAATTGAGTGTAACACAAACCAAACATAGTACTCCATGGAGAACATGTTAACCTAAGCGTTGGGTGTAGTGAAATAGTTACATGGTGTGTCATATAATGTTATCAAACATAGTGCATTGATATAACAAAATCTATATTTACTGTTGTGTGAAATATATAAATTAAATAAGATTAAATTAATTTGAAAAAAAATCACCAAATATCATGGTGTTTTAGGATCGCTTACAGAACTCCATTTAGTTGTTATAAATGACCTGGGATTAATGGACTAGAGTTTTTCTTTGTTCGATACCTAAGAAATTATCTTAATCTTTTGGGATAGTGAGAATTTAGTAGGGTATTTTTCAGGACTAATATGTGGTAACCTAGATAGATAGACCATATGAAATTAATGGATTGCTTGGGTAATTAGGAAAACCTAGTGTATTTTGTATGATGGGTGGTCTTGAAGTTATCACCCTTTTCATACTTTCATAATAGGCTAGTGAGGCCTTGAAAACGATGATGATGTCAGTAGAAGTCATGATCTATGAGTGATGGGTGTTAAAAAGAGCTGGGTAAATATAAGAGGAACCATAATGGGTTTTTTTGATATTATTAATCTTTGGGGACCATTGGGTACCCTTAGTAGTGGATAACCCTGGTGAGAGGGTGTATGTTTTCCCGTTAGTCCAATGAGGAAAAATTTACTCTTAGTTTTATGAGACTTTCTATTTTATTTATTTTTCCCATTATGGTAATATAGTAAATTAAAATGGGTGTACCATTTTAATAAATGGAATATGTCATCATGGTAATTCTGGATCTTTTAATATAAAACGCCCTTGTGAGTGGTTGAAAAAACTACCCACTAAGATATCAGGAAAAGTTATTATGGGATGTCTTTTATACTAATGAAATCATCCCTTATAAGGTCGTCAGTGGAATTATTGTTGGGGATGGATTTGATTTGGAGTCCAAATTATTGGTTCCAAACCAAATAGAGAGATCCTACAAAATGATTGATTACTAGGGATTGTGGATCTTTGATGGGTGTTGTGGATTCTCCCTTGTTGTTAGGGGATTCAACTATTAGGAACTATTGTTTACCATTAAGTTTAAATCCCTATATTTTTATTCAACGATGGATCATTTGAAAGGTCATTACACCGCAAACCCGGGTGAGTGTAGCCCCTAGGAAATTATACTATATACTAGGTTGATGGTCCTCTAGGTCCTAATTATGGTTGGCATAGTCACCACAACATTATAGAAGAAACTCTATAACTAGTCTAAGTGGGTATAGTTATTTAGAGTCAGGAACCTAATGGTTGATGTAGTTATATTTATTTATTTACTTACAGTAGTATTATTATTTATTCCGCTAATGTCACATGCACATATCACTAAATTTACCAGATACATATAGGATAACATTAGTGGAAACATTCTGGGATATATACTCACACCCCACTCGGGCGGCTGTTGATCATTGGCAATTGAGAAGACACTAAATTTTTATAGGTACAGGATGGTTTGAGTATTAGTATGCATGATTGAGCCGGAGCAGCTTGAGTATGATAGAATATAGTTATGTGGAATTTAATAATGATTCAGCATGTCCTTATATATATTTTTATTTATATTGTGTGTTCTATATATTTAATTGTCATAATGGGTGATCAATTCAATATGTATTTATGAATACCTATGCATTTTATATTGTTATTATTGGAATCTTTAACTTATTCTTTGTACTATGGTCATTATGCTCTAATATGAAAATTTACTAGTTATTTATCAATTATTTTTCACTCTAATATAGGAGGTGTGGACACTTAAAATTACAATGTTTGATCCCTGATATTAGTTGAAAGCCTCTACCATATGATGGGGTATACTTTATGTCACATGGAACCACTCTTCTTACCACTATTTATAGTGTCCAAGTTTAGGATGTTAAAAATTGGTATCATAGGTTTTTATATTTTTCTTACTATTCAGGTTATAGTGGCTAAGTTATATTGGAGTGTGTCAGATCTTTTTATGTTCCTTAATATTGTGAATCATGAACACCATTTCTAGAAAGGAATCACAGTTACCAAGGATGGGATTATTATTCTTTACATATAGTGTTACAATTAAATAATTTTCTCGTTGTATGATGCATATTTTGTTTAAGGGTTATTATTTATTCTGTAATTGACTACTAGTTAGAGTCAAAAAGGGTTTCTTCATGCAACATTCTTGGCATATAGGTATTCACATGAAATATAGGCATGCTAGTGTGATTTTTGTCACTAATGATAGAGGCACATCAGTTTAATGTGTCAAAAAATGATTATTAGTTGTTTTACTATAAATTTTTTTCACGGTATTCTATTAGTTAGAATAACTTTTTTATAATTTTCATTTGGATGGAAGGTCATGTTGATTCTATGGATGTACGATTAATAGAGATGATGATGATACAATCCCTCACGGAAAGGGATATATGGTGACACTAGTAAGTCAGAACCAACATATGATGTGTAAGTATTAAACCCCATGTGGGTTGTTATTCTATTAGTTTCATCATTTAGTGTGGTATCAAAAAACTATATGGTGATTCCCAATAAATCATGGCATGGAATTTTACTTGACAAAATCATGTGATTGTGATTTTATAAAATCAAAAAATTATTGACTGATGCAGCTTGTATTTGTATGCCTATGTGATATGACAAGATCCTCCATGGAGTTGTCAGTTGAATATATTCTTAGATAGGTTGTCTTGCATATGTGTCTGCAGAGTATTTTTTACATTTTTTTGGTTATATATATTTGCATACTACAGAAAGAGTGTGTGGGAATGGGAGTGTCGATGATGTTGGGATATGTGCATAGAATATGGTTTGTGGGTTTTTACCTATGTGAAACCCTAGAAGTGGTTTTTACCACATGGGGTTTTCTATCATGTACCCTTATGAGTTTTAGATTACATGTAGCTACCCTAATTTTCATTTCATGACTATTACATCATTTTTTGAGATTAAAAAACAAAATAGTAATATATTCAATGATCAAAAGGTTTAGAATCATTGGAAAATTATCATCATATATTTCGTATAAAAAAATAATAATATTAATTAAAAACCTACTTCATTATACATATAAAATCTTTCACATTCTGCATTTTACATGTAATCATTTGAAGATATGAATCAATGAAAGGGGTGATAAACATGACCAATAAGGTGAAGGATAACATAGAATAAATAAGATACATAAATCATTACCACATGGGTAAGGATAATCATCCTCCTAAAATTATAGGCATTGGATCATCATCCACTTAATGAGGGAAACATTTGATAAATTCATATAATATGGTGGTGAATAAAAATGGAACGTCATCTCATAGTGGTCAAAATCAACATTGAGTTGTCAACAAACACATAATATATGTATATAATCATAACACCATCATTATTAATAGAGATAACATATTGTTCACTCAGAATAAAAATTATCTAATGAGATAAATCACATTACCCAATGTAGTTGAGGGTTGTATAATCCTTCTCTTACCCATCACATCATAATATTTGTATAGTCATGCATGCCACATACTACTCATAAAAATCATATTCATGAAATAACACATATAAAAGACTATGTTTTATAAGTATTTCATAAATTATGATTTAGTGAATAAATTATAGATTCTCAAATGAACAAGTAATATCCTAATTTAGAATAAAAGATCATTTTTATTTTTATAAGAAACAAAACATAAGGAGGTAATGATTTATTTTGGAAAGAAAAGCCTTTTTGTAATGTGTTTTTATTTAGAATAAAAACAATGTGGAAACATGTATATCACAAAAAATAAATTGAATTTTTATTTAAGGAATATTCTATGAATATTAATACTGATGATTTCATGAAGGAGTGATGACCCAAAGAAAAAGAGTTGGGTGTTAGAATCCTCTTCGTGATGTCCCAAACCCAACTGCCCCTCAACCCGAGCCCTAAGCCTGGTTGGCCACATGACCCCTAGCTCATCTCCCTATAGGCCAGGGGTTGCTGACTAGCAGCAGGGGTGTAATGGTAAGTCGGTGGGGAGACTACACACCCATGTCAGAGTACACAATGTATAGCAGCAAGTGATTAAATAGAGGAATCACAACTAATGGATAGACATGAGAAAAAGGGATACATAAAAATCAAACAACATAAGTAAGGAAAACTCTGATAAATATAAAAAAGCCACATAGTCAGAGTCTGATAAAAAATAGATTCATGGCATGCTGATACATTAGAAAGAGCTTTCAAGCATTCTATAAAGTAATAAAAAAGGAGAACAAAAGTAGTCTACAAGCATCTCTATCCAAGCTTGTTCCTCTACTATGGATCTACAGCTAGAACATACATGTATCAACAATCTCGAGCTAGGTTGTTGCCCCTACTGGTACTGGTAGCAGTAATGTCTACACGGGTGAAAAAGAGGCTGCCCAAGTAGGGTGTAAGACATGTCTCAATAGGCCACAACCAATGGTGTCTATGTGTAATCCAAATAGGTGCTTGTAGAATAAATAGTGTGTATCAAACTACAAGTAAATCAAAGTACTTAACAACCCTCCCGCTCACGTTCCGGAAGGACACCTGGAGGGTCTACCTACTTCAGCTCAGGGCTGGTATTTTGAACAATCACCTAGGGTATAAGTACATAGATATATGTTATCACAGGAAAGAGGTAATAATTCCTCTCTTCCATGCTTCTCACATATGTAATAATCATCACTAGCATGAGGTACGAATGCCTCTCATCCACAACCACTACAACTGGCCTGGGGAAGAATGCCTCCCACCCATAAAGGATATATAGGCACGGGGTAAGAATGACTCCCTCCCTCACATTGAGATTCATCTGGAATGGGGTAAGAATACCTCCACCCCCACACACAGAGATTCATCTATCACGGGGTAAGAATGATTCCCTCCTAGACATGGAGATTCATCTGTTACAGGGTAAGAATGCCTCCCACCCACACACGGGTTATCACAAGCACGTCAACACAGTACTGCATAACCATTCACATCATAATATATATAATGCAATCCATCTTATATCATATCACATTATTCAAAATACAAGGCAATATACATTTCAATTAATTTAAGGGGTTCAGGCTATCTCATCCTAGCCAACCTCTAACTAAGTCATCTCATTTTCCTATCATGGAAGAAGCCTTTCGAGACATATCGTTAAGGTCGAAAGGTGAAAAAGTTCCAAATCTCGAGACATATAACCTATAGTTGACCAATCCCAGTCCAAACAACATCTAAATACCCTAAAAAGGTTAGATTCATCAATCTAATACCACAGGTATCATTTAGATATCTAGAAGTCATTTCAAATAAGGGGTTTGGCGAATGACAAACCACGGCATGACGATAATCACTCAAAAAGGAAAAAACCCAAAATGGAAACCACATGACTACCTAGATTAGAGCTGTAGGTATAGGCTCGCTTTATATCGACCTCAGATTCATAGTAGATTGGAATAGATCTATGTTCCAGTCCAATGCCTTGGAAATAGGGCATATGAGACTGTGGAAAAATAGAAAAACGAAAAACAAGATTTACCGAGGAAGGAAGCTTGGGTGTGGTAAGCCTTACCTTGGCCTTTCCAAAGCATCTGACGGTTCAACAATTGGGTGTCAGACGAAGATGCGGAAAGATATTGAGATAAGAGAGGGTTTGGAACTCAACGAGGAGTTTTACCCTCAGTTCTGTCTACTGAAAGAAGAAAGAAAAGGGATTTAGGATTAAATAGAATTAATGGAAAAATGGTAACGTTCACCCATAACAGAGTTGCACGGTTTAGGAGAACGGTTTACCCAAACCATGCGCAAAACGTGTGAAACTCACCACCTCCAGGCCAAAGGATGCATGGTCATGCAACCTGGTCCGCATGGTCGTGCACCCCTACGGGTGCCCCTGTCTGCAGCCGCACGGTTTATCCCAAACTGTTCGCAGACCATGCGTAGGCCATGCGCCGCTGTCTGGAAGTACATTTCTCAAACTCTAGGGCGATGAACCAACCTCAGACACTCCCCAGACAATCCATAGGATGTTAAACACATTACAAATGCTTTAAGGAATAATTTTAAAGAAAAACTAATGATCTATACCTTTTCCAAAGAGTCGGGTCGTTACACTCTTACCTTTAATTCCACTTTATTTCTTTTCTTTTCAAAATCATGAATAATAAACATATGATTACTATATCATTTATAGATAATTAATTTGTCATAATTATTACCAATATTTATCATTTATAATGATTTGACTGTTTTTATTTATTTACTTTATTAAATACAATTCAATTTTATATCACGTTTTCATTAAAATTTCCCCAATTTTCTTTAAATTTTTTATTTGTGTACAAGGTCATTTATACATTTTTAGAATTAATTACAAGAACATAAAATAATTTATTTATAAAATTATATGTTATAATTTATTTATCAACATCATCCTTTATTTTGGTGATATGAAATTAGTAGGAAACATCCTCATTCATGGTTAACCTACTACTAATGGTAACAATGTCAAAATATGTTGAAAACGAGGTATAAAATAAAAAAATAAAAAAATAAATGTTTTAGTAGCTTAAATTAATTAATATGGTGTTAAATTTATATATAATAAAATGTTATAATATTTTATTTTCAAATATATTGAGAAAATTAAGATAATAATATGAAAATCACAGAAGGGTTAATAAAAAACTTATACTTTCCTTAGTGTGGCTTCAATTTTACAACAGTAGGCTTTTTTGAAGAATGGAGTCAGTTTACAAAAGCGTGTCACTAAGGTTTATAAGGGATTAAGATATAATATTTTGGGATAATGTTTTAAAGTCCCGTAAATTTCTAGGAAATTTTTTTCATAAATTCTTTGGAATTTTACGAGTACATAGTTTCTGACGACACCTGATTCTGAGGCCCGGTGTGCCCGGAATCAATTTCTGTAGTTTATCTCGGGTACATTTAGTGAACGAACGACTGGGTTTTTCTATATTTTGAACCAGTGCTCATAATTGAAATTTGAGGGCACTGATGGAACCATAGCGCCAGTAATTTCTTAAGAGGACCTTTACTGTAGATGTGTTTGCACGGGATAAGGAGTTATAAATTGTGGTTTAAATAAGAAGAAAATAAAAATGTGGAACAATTTTTATTCTTTGACTATGGCGGTTTTATCCTACCTGGGGGAGTTATGGTTGGACCCACTAGCATCATAACTACCCATGTGAGGATAAATGTGAGGTGGGGCCCGCATGATCCCCAACCCATCACATTCCCTAAACACCCCGTTAAACCCTTGTTTTTAATTGGGTAACTCTCCACTATCACACATTAATTCATACCAACACACATTTACTCTATTAATTGAACTAAGTGTTTAAATTTTGTAACATGAATGCATTGTAAGTTTGAATAAAAATAAGAGGAGCCTTATTTTATTTTTGGGTTCACTTGTTGTGTTGAGAATTGGAGGAGAGAAATCATGTCCCTTTTGAAGAACATCATATTTAACGAAGAACGCCAACTCTCCAACGCGCACAATCATCTTCTCCCCTTCGTGATAAAAGAAGAGAAGTCATTTCCTCAGGTGCACACCGATGACAACGGAAACGATGACATCATCCGCGGTGCTTGATAACAGTGATCTTCCTTCAAGGTAGGGGTTAATTCATTTGTTCAAGTTTTATATTTGACCTTCATTGATTAAAATTTGGTTGCTTGTTATCTTTATAACGGGAGGAGATCGGACCGCACAAACACGGTCGATCCTCCTCCCCTCTTTCTTGTTGATCAACATTGATGTTTGAGGCAATCACATCACGGTGTCAATTCACCTCACGTGGATGAGGAGGACTGCAGCCAGAGCGGGTCATGGCGGTGGTGCGCGGCGCCGTTGCGCCATGCTGGTCGATCAAGAGCCGCGGCAGTCATCCAAGGGTGGATGGCTGAGCCGGCATCCGGCGCCACCTGGAGGTGGGACCTGAGGGGGTCCCGCTGTTACACAGCCGTCCAGCCATATAGGCCATCTGTTCGAAGAAACCGGGGGGTTGTAACCCCCCGATCGGCTCCAAGGTCACACCCCTCAGGGTATGCCGTTTCCGCAAACAGGGGACGTCGCCCTCCTTTTCGCCCCGCTCGGCCAGCGTCGAGCCGCGGCTGGCTTCTGAGCCGGGCCACAGGCCGCACAGGCTAGGCCGGTTGGGCCCAGCTAGGCCAAGCTACACCCAATCGGGCCGGACTGGGACCTGGTTCGGGTCGACCCAGTTTGGATCAACCCAGGGGATATTGGGTCGGGTCTGACCGGGCCCAGACCCCCAATTTTCGGACCAGTTTCGTTCAAACGACCATATCTTGTGCTACGGATCTCTAATTGATGCACCATCAGTTGCGTATGGATCCTTGGATAGAGATTATCATTTTAGTATATTACAATTGAGGTTTTGGTGATGTTTGTGTACTTCCGAGTTGGTTCAAACCCAAAACCAACCAGGTCCTTGGAGTGGAAATGCTTATAACATAAAGACCGGATGTCCGAATAACGTGCAGTCAATTACATTGATTTCCTCTTAGTGAGACAGTTCTTTTAAATTACTACACTCAAGTATTGGACATAGATAGTGTATGGTCGGGTTGGTTTATCTTGAAAACCAACCGGGCCCCTCGTACGGAAAATCCAATAACTCTCAGACCGGGCATCCGATTGATGCGCCTTCTGTCGCGTTGAGTTCCAATTGATGAGAAAAAACATTGTGATACATCAACTCTGGAGTTTTCGATAGTTGATGTATCGAACCCCTTGGCTCGTGGAGCGGACCCTCCCAGAATCAAGCATGTTGTGTGCGGGAACCCTAGAGCTGGCTGCGACGGTGACGACAACGACGATTGTACTTGGATTCTACAAGGGTTCGGCACAAAGGGAGACTATACTTGGATCCTCCATGGGTTCAGTGGCGATGACGACTGTACATGGATCCTACGTGGGTTCGGCAGCTATGGATAGAGTACTAGGATCCTACTTGGGTTTGGCAGCGACAACCTTTATACTTGCTTCCTACGTGGGTTTGGCAAAGGAGATGATTCAGAGGTTATATCTAATCATCTCCACCCCTCTTCATGAGCAGTATACCTGTGTGAGATGAGTCTTGACTTCTAATCAAATTCATCGATATGATTGACTTTCTTTCCTGTGTGGATTGGGTTGTGCTTTCCTATGTGAACTGGGTTGTACATGGGCTCGTGATTTGGAGAAGAACTCTAATTGATTAATTTGGTATATGTATGGGAATATTCCTAAGTAGAGTTGGTTGATATGTCATGTTTTTACATTTCCTTTTTGGTAAATCATTTGTGGATTCTAGGAAACCTTCATGGGTCTCGGGGTCCCTATTGGGTATCGTATACTCACCCTTGCACAGGCTATACCCGCACTACGTTGTGTTAGTTTCAGACGACGGACAACGATGATCGTGGTTGATGCTTGTGGAGCGGAACGGTACCCGGAGGTAGACTATCAGGCGAAATGTACACGGAGTAGATGGCCAGACCCGAGGAGATGAGGAGACCATCTGTACACACCCTTTAGGTTGGATAGCAGGAGGACGACTCTGTGGTTTCAGATTTACTTTACTGCTGATGTACTTTCTTTTTAATTGTACTGTACTTTCTGTTGGGTTTGTATTCTTACCGATTTACTTTTCAACACTTAGTTTTGTACTCAGTTTACTTAGTGTTTACTTCATCTTTCATACTCTGTTGTATTGTATACTTGTATAAAGGTAATTCCTTCCCTTTTTATCAGTATTTACGCCTTTGGTGCTAGTCGCTAGCCCCTGGCCTATGGAAGGCGGGCTTGGGGTAGTCACGGCACGAGCCCTGAGGATGGGTCGTGACAAATTGGTATCCGAGGGGTTGGTTCTACCACAGAACTCAGGACTCTAATAATTTCTTCTCTGTGAAGCAATATTTTTAAGGGTATTGAGTGTGGTTATCAGTCAAGTAAGTCCAATGTTGGTGCGGCGGCCGACGTATCTATTCACAAGGACCTTGACTTCTGGTTTATAACTCAGTGCACGAAAACATTGATTTAATGTGTGTTTCAAAAGTTATCTTTGTGATTACATTGTGTCAGCTCACCAGGAATACTGTATTAACCATGGCGCACCTGTTTCTTTTAAGGATGGCCCCATGATGACAACCAGCTTGGGTTCCGAGCTTTGTGTGAGATGGCATCCCATTGAGCGACGAGGCCTCGGTGCAGGGCCCCATTACATCGGAGGCACCGGCGGTACCTCTACCCGCTGAGCCACTGATGCCACAAGCCCTAGAAGCTAAGAGTGCACGTCGCATGAGTGCTCTTCATGAGTTTCAGCGTCAGAGGCCACCCAGGTTCTACGGAGAGACAGACTCTCCGACAGACAAGGATTGGCTGGAGGCTATTGTCCGAGCCTTCAGATTAGTAAGGACACCAGCTGACCTCATGGTGATCCTTGTGGCGAGTCTCCTGCACACAGCAGCAGGTAGATGGTCGAGCCTGATGCTCTAGGTGCACGACGATGCATCTCTACTTTGGACGGACTTCGATAGCCTCTTCCGATCGGAGTTCATTCCAACCACCCTCCATGCGGTGCGCATTGAGGAGCTACTATAGCTGCGGCAGGGCATCATGACAGTAGACCAGTACTCTGGGAGATTTACTGATCTATCGTGCTACTCCAAGGAAATGGTACGGGACCCATTCTTCTAGGAACGGAGCTTCGAGAAGGGACTGAGGCATGAGATCAGAGCTTTGATGATCTCCCTCAACATTCCGAAGAAGTAAGGAGTACTAGAGTGAGCCCTTATTTCGGAGAGCATTCTTACTGATCCTACACCAGCAGCAAGACATACTGCAGGGCGAAAAGTAGCAGAGTCTTCTGCAGCTGGAAGTACACAGATGTTTTAGAGGTCCATGCGGACCAGACCATTAGGTGGGCGACCTCAGGATACTGTTTTGGAGGTGTGGGGCACACGTAGTAGAGCCAGTCATACGAGAGGCAGACAGTGCTATGCATGTGGCGGGCAGGGCCACATGGCTCGTGATTGCCCGACCCACCATGCACAGGAGCAGCAGACAGTTGAGGGACCACCCAGGTAGAGGAAGAGGTTCGACCGCGGGGGACTTCATGGAGAATTTGGATGAGGTAGAGGAGTTTCTCATGTAGTAGGTGGTGGACGACGCATCAGGGCTCTACCACTACCACCACCTGGATGTCCAACCCGACCACAGGGAGCTGGTGGACAGAGGAAAGCTCAGCTTTAAGCAGTGGAGGCTTATGGCCAGGGAGAACCTGAGATTACTCGAGGTACTATATATGTCTTCTGCACACTTTCTGAAGTTCTTATAGACACAGCAGCGAGTCATTCATTCATTGCTACTGCCCATGTTCGGATCTCAGAGATTCCAAAAGATCTGTTGGCTCGATCCTTATGGCTAGAGACTCTTACGGGAGCCGACTCGACGATTACGCACTGGTTCTGGTAGGGTGAGCTTACTCTAAGAGGTGAGAGCTTCAACTAGGATATTCTTGTAGTGGCGTCGAGGGCTTACAACGTCATCTTGGGCATGGATTGGTTATCTATAGTCCATGCTCAGATCGATTGTATTAGGTGCATGGTACGATGTGTCCGCACAGATGGGAGTAGGTTCACCTTCACCGGCTAGACGAGAGACTTTGCAGTGCAGGATGAACTCACACAGAGGAGAGGATAGCCGATTACCCATCAGTTGGCTAGTCTCATCCTAGGAGCAATTGATGTGCAGAGTCCAAGATTTCCTGTTGGGGTGCATCAGTATGCCGACGTTTTTCCTGATGATGTTCCAGGACTACCTCCTCGTAGAGAGGTAGACTTCTATATTGACATGTACCCTGGGACAACCCCGATATCTACTCCATCATATCGGATGTCTCCCGATGAGCTTCGAGAGCTACTGGTACTACTGGAGGACTTTCTGGGCAAGGGATTCATCCGACCCAGTGTTTCACCCTGGGCTTCCACGATTTTGTTCACAAAGAAGGCGGACGGGAGCTTGCGACTTTCTGTCCAATACCACCTCCTGAACCAGGTGACTATGACGAACAAGTATCCACTTCCGAGGATAGATGATCTCTTCTATTAGCTCAAGGGAGCACGATGGTTCTCGAAGATAAACCTCAGGTCAGGCTATCATCAGCTCAGAGTTCAAAATGAGGATGTGTAGAAGACGTCCCTCAGGTGTCGGTATGGCCACTATGAGTTTTTGGTTCTGTCGTTCGGCATAACCAATTCTCCAGCAGTGTTCATGAGTCTAATGAACAGGATCTTCCAACTATACCTCGATCAATTTGTCGTAGTCTTCATCAACAACATACTGATTTACTCGACTACTAAAGTGGAGCACACCTACCACTTGCGGGTCGTACTGGACACACTCCGAGAGCACAAGATTTATGGTAATCTCTCGAAGTGTCAATTCTGGATTCGAGAGGTCTACTTATTGTGGCACGTCATCTCTGAGGTGGGAGTTGTGGTGGATCCTGCGAAGATCGAGGCAGTATTTTCTTGGGAGCCACCCAGGATCGTGATGGAGGTGTAGAGTTTCCTAGGTATGGCTAGGTACTTTCGAAGATTTTTCCCAGACTTCTCTATAGTTGTAGCCCCACCTTCAGCTTTGACGAAGAAGGGGAAACCCTTCTTGTGGTCTGACAGATGTCAGCAGAGCTTCTAGGAGATAAGACAGATATTGACCAGTGCACCCATCATGAGGCTACCAGAGGAAGGCGTAGGATACATAGTTTACTGCGATGCATCAGGAACCGGACTCGGGTGTGTCCTGATGCAGGAGTGGGTAGTGATCGCCTATGGTTCACGACAGTTGAGGAAGCACGAGAAAAACTATTCTACCAATGAAATAGAGTAAGTGGTGGTGGTCTTCGCCTTGAAGATGTAGCGACACTATCTGATGGGTGAGTGCTTTACAGTCTACTCTGACCACCAAAGTCTCAGGTACATCTTCTCGCAGAAGGACCTGAACTTGAGACAGTGGAAATGGCTTGAGTTCCTCCAGAACTATGACTATGAGATAGTCTATACTCCTGAGAAGTGGAACATAGTAGCTGATGCTCTTAGCAGGATTTCAGGCATTCAGCTACTTGGATAGGCGATAGAGCAGTTAGTCGCTTTGCAGATATCCTTCATGGATAAAGATGGGGCAGTCTTTCTACAGTCGCTCACAGTCACTCCTTCACTACTTCAGCGGGTCAGGGAGGCACAAAGTGGGGATGTTGACTGTGAGACGCGACATGTGAAGATATCCACAGGACAGACACCTAATGGATTTTCTATATGAGGAGATCACTTCATTCTTTTCATAGGACGTACCATGGTACCCATTTCATTACAGGAGGAGGTGATGAGAGAGTTTTACACTTCCCCATTGGCGGTACATCCAGGAGTATCGAAGATGTACCAGGATCTCAGAAGATAACACTAGTGGTCGGGTATGAAGAAGGTTGTGGAAGAGTTTGTTTCACGATGCCTCACCTGCCAGTAGGTGACGGCAGAGCCCCAGGTTCCAGTAGGTGTGGTGCATCCCTTAGTGGTCCTGGAGTGGAATTGGAATGAGATATCTAGGGATTTCGTGATGCGACTTCCACGTACTTTTAGAGGAAATGACTCCATCTGGGTGATCGTAGACCGACTCACCACATCGGACCACTTCTTACCTATCAGAGAGAAGGGCTCAGTAGAGAGTCTGGGACACCTCTACATTCAAAATATTATACAGCTTCATGGTTTGCCATCGTCTATCATCTTCAACCGAGATGCCCACCTTACTTCTCAGCTTTGGAAGAGGTTACAGGAGGTATTTGGGATGAAGCTACGTCTGAGCACCGCCTTCCACCCTCAGACAGATGGCCAGATGGAGAGGACCATTCAGACTCTCGAGGACATGCTCTGTGCATTTGTCTTTGACTTTGGTCACAGTTGCGAGGATCACCTACCCTTGGTGGAGTTTGCATACAACAATAGCTACCACTCCACCATCAGGATGGCACCATACGAGGCATTGTACGGCCGACTTTTTAGATCACCGTTGTGCTGGACAAGACCCTAGGGAGTCAGCCCTCGTAAGAACAGAGATGTTCCAGGCTATGATAGAAAAGGATCAGATCATCCAGGAGCGGATGAGGATTGCACAGAGCCAACAGAAGTCCTATACTGATAGGAGGTAGAGATCACTGGAGTTTGAGGACGGTGACCATATTTTCTTATGGGTCTCAAATCGACGTGGATTATGGAGATTGTTGGGGGTGGCAAGTTATCTCTATGCTTCATCGGACCATTCCAGGTTCTCAGCAGGATAGGCGAGGTGACTTATCGCCTGGATCATCCACCACAGTTGCACCTGGTGCATGAGGTCTTCCACGTATCTCAACTGAGAAGATACATGCACAACCCGTCACATATCATTGATCACGGGGAGTTGGACATCGAAGATAGAGAGAATTTTGTCGAGGTCCTGGTGGAGATCTAGGATCGACAGAAGTGGGTCCAACGTGAACGGTCGATTCCTCTAGTGCACATCAGGTGGCAGCACAGAAACCTCTAGGAGATCATATGGGAGCGGGAGGCTCAGACGCGTGCACAGTTCCCTCATTTGTTTCCCTAGGTTATGATGTAGGATTACGGGGATGTAAATCCCTGAGGTGGGAGTAATGTAAAGACCCATAATTTTCAAGGAAATTTTTTTTTCATAAATTCTTTGGCATTTTACAAGTACGCAGTTTCTGATGGCACCTGATTCTGAGGCTCGGTGTGCCCGGAATAAATTTTCTTAGTTTAGTTCGGGTACATTCAGTGAATGAACAAGCGGGTTTTTCTATCTTTAGAATCGGAGCTCGGAATTGAAATTTGAGGGCACCGATGGAACCGCAGCACCGATAATTGCTTAAGAGGACTTTTGCTATAGATTCATTTGCACGAGAGAAGGAGTTAAAAATTGGGGTTTAAATAAGAAGAGAATACAAATGTGGAAAAAAATTTATTCTTTGACTATGGCGGTTTTATCCTACATGGGGGAGTTTGGGTGGGACCCACTAGCATCCTAACTACACATTTGAGGATAAATGTGAGGTGGGGCCCACATGAGCCTTAACCCTTCACATTCATTAAACCCCCCCCATTAAACCCTTATTTTTTATTGGGTAACTCCCCACTCTCCAACATCAATTCATGCCAACACACACTTAATCAATTGATTGAATTAAGTGTTTAAATTTTGTAATTTGAATGCATGGCATGTTTTAATTAAATAAGAGGAGCCTTATTTTATTTGTTGGTTGGATTTTTGTGTTGAGAATTGGTGGAGAGAACTCTTGTCCGTTTTGAATAACTTCATCTTCAACGAAGAATGCCATCTCTCCAACGTGCGCGATCATCTTCTTCCCTACGTGATAAAAGAAGAGACGTCATTTCCTCGGGTGCACACTGACGAAGACAGAAACAATGCCATCATTCGCGGTGGTTGACAACTGCAAGCTTCCTTCGAGGTAGTGGTTAATTCTTTTGTTCAATTTTTATCTTTGACCTTTGTTGATTAAAATTTGGCCACTTGATATCGTTATAACGGGAGGAGATCGGACCGCACAAACACAGCCGATCCTCCTCCCCTCATTCTTGTTGATAAATGTTGATTTTTGAGGCAAAGGTGACACGGTTCTGATGCACCGCGCATGGACGAGGAGGACCGCGGCCAGAGTGGGCCGCGGCGGTGGTGTGTGGAAACGTCGTGCCGCGCTGGTGAGGCCGAAGTGACCGCAGCCAGAGCGGGCCGTGGTGGGGGTGCGCGGTGCCGAAGCACAACCCTAGAGAATCGAAGAAGGCCGCGGATGGAGCGCGCTATGGCGGAGGGGCTGGGCGCCGTCGTGACGCCCCGGTCGATCAAGAGCCCTAGTTTAAGGCTGCGGCGGTCATCCAAGGGCGGTCGACTGAGCCTGCAGCTGGCGCCACCTTAAGGTCGAACCCAAGGGGGTCCCGTGGTTACACAATCGGCCACCCATAAAGGCTGGCCATTAGAAGAAACTGGGGGGTGGTAACCCCATAACTGGCTCCTAGGGTGGACCCCTCAGGGTCCGTCGTTTCCGCAAATCAGGGGTTGTGCCCCCCTTTGCGCCCCACTTGGCCAGTGACGAGCTGCTGCCGACTTCCGAGTCGGGCCATAGGCCGAACAGGCTGGGCCGGCTGTGCCCAACTAGGCTGGGCCGCGCCCAATCGGGCCAGACCCAGACCCGGGTTGAGTCGACCTGGTTCAGGCCGACCCATTGGGTATTGAGCTAGATCAGACCGGGCCCAGACCCCTTATTTTCAGACCAGGTTCATTCAAATGCCCATATCATGGGATACAGACCTCCAATCAACGAACTGTCAGTTGCGTAGGGATACATGGATCGAGACGGTCATTTCAGTATATTACACTCGAGGTTTCTATGATGTTTTGGTATGGCCGGGTTGGTTCGAACCCGAAACCGACCGGTCCCTTGGAGCGGAAACGCTTATAACTTAATGATCGGACATCTGAATGATGTGCCATTAATTAATTTGAATTACTCTTAGTGAGACAGTTCTTTTGGCTTACTCCACTCGAGGTTTGGATGCAGCTGGAGTATGTTCAGGCTGGCTTAGCTTAAAAACTAACCGGGCCCCTAGGACGGAAAAGCCAATAACTCTCAGACCGGGCGTCCGATTGAAGCGTCATCTGTCGTGTTGAGTTCCTATTGATGAGAAGAAACTTTGTGATACATAAACTCTGGACTTCGTGATAGTTGATATATCGATGCCCTTGGCCCGCGGAGGAGACCCTCCCGAAATCGAGCATGTTGTGTGCGGGAGAGCTGGTTGCGACATTGATGACGACGACGACTGTAATTGGATCCTACGTGGGTTCGGCAATGAGGATGACTGTACTTGGATCCTCCATGGGTTTGGCAGCGATGATGATTGTATATACGATGTTATGTGGGCTTGGCAGTGATGGTTAATGTACTAGGATCTTACATGGGTTTGGCAGCGACAACCTCTGTACTTGGATCCTACGTGGGTTCGGCGGAGGAGATGATTTAGAGGCTACATCTAATCATCTCCACCCCTCATTGTGAGTAGTATACCTGTGTGATCTGTGTCTTGAATTCCAATTAATATCATCGATATGATTGACCTGTTTTCCTGTGTGGATTGAGGTGTGCATTCTTGTGTGGACTTGGTTGTACTTGGGCTTGTGAGTTGGAGCAGAACTGGAATTGATGACTTAGGTATATGTATGGGCATATACCTAAGAAGGGTTGGTTGATACTTCATGTTTGTATCTTTCCTTTGTGGTAAATCCTTTGCGGATTCTAGGAGGACTTATGGGGTCTTGGGGTTCCTATTTAGTATAACATACAAACACATGCACGGGCTATGCCCACACTATGTTGTGTTGGTTGTAGACGATGGACAGCGCTGAGCGTGGTTGAGGCTTGTGGAGAGGAGCGGTACCCTGAGGTAGACTATCAGGTGGGACGTACACGGAGTGGACGACTGAACCCAATGATATTAGGAGACAATATGTACCCACCCATTAGGTGGGATAGCCAGAGGACGACTCGGTGGTTGCTGATTTACTTTACTACTACTGTACTTTCTTTTCAATTGTACTGTACTTTCAGATGGGTTTGTATTCTAGCGCATTTACTTTTCAGCACTTACTTTTGTACTCAGTTTACTCAGTGTTTACTTCAGCTTCCGTACTCTATTATGTTATTTACTTGTATAAATGTAATGTCTTCCCTTTTTGTTGGTATTTACGCCTTTGGTGCTAGTCACCAGCCCCTGGCCTATGGAAGGTGGGATTGGGGTAGTCACGACACGGGCCCCGAGGACGGGTTGTGACAAATATTAGCATTTTAATGTGTGTAGGTGTTATTTCAAGGGGAGGGTTTGGTTATTTAAACTTGAGGAGATGGATTTTTTTAGTATAAGAAATTACATAAAATATTATATCAATGGTAAATCTTGTAATATTGAAATTCCAATAAAATACAAAATATGTCAACAAAATATAATTTTTTTCAAATTTAAACCCCTTTATAGTTTAAATTCCCTTATTTTACTAAAAAGGAATGTGAAAGAAACATTCACTTTAAGGGTTCACTTATGAATTTAGGTTTTAGAAAAATATTCTTTTGTTTTGACATTTTTTCGTATTTTAATGAATCATTAATGGATTAAAATTTATTTCGTTCCATTATTATGTTTGATAAATTCTTATGTTATTATTACATTATAAATTATGAAATTCAATATATACAAGCTATGGGTAAAACTATATTTTTAACTATTTGACTAAAAGTTTATGTATTTCAGATAATTAACGGAAAATAACTCTTAAAAAATTTTGAAATTTTGAATTCAAAATTGATATTATTTTTATCAAAATAAATATCAAATATAGGTATGTTTAATTTTTAATGTAACAATTATTATTATTACACATTACTTTGATTTTTTTTAAAATATGCTTATATTTTCTTTCAGTTTATTAATTATAATATTTAGTATTCAATATTATAATGTTTATAATAACATATATTACTAATGATAAAAATTATTTAAATATGAATTTATTATTTTTGTTTTAAATTAATATTCCCAACAATCATGAAACTATTCCCTTTAGTGAGGTCACTATTCTTGATGGTAAGGTTACTATTAAAGTGGCCACATTACTATTTCACAGCTAGTTTTACCTATTATAAAAAAACATCATTATTTCAGTAATTTTAAAATAATTTTGATCCTAATGTTATATATTTTCATTTTTTATGATGTTGATTGGTTAACTAGTATTTTGGTTCATTTATTTAGTTTTGGTTGTGGGGGTAGTGATTCTAGCAAATGGGGTCAATCCATATTTTCCAATTTTAGATTTTATATTTTTTCTAATTGTAATGTTTTGAATTTTCAATGGCTTCATATATTAATATTTTAGTGATATTTGTTAATAAATTTTATTTTTTTGGTTTACCTATCTGGTCAATGCATATACTACTTGTATAATATAATAAAATACACAATTTTTTATAAAAAATATCATTTCAAAATATTGGATCATTACATTCTCACACAACCCCCATTTTAAATTTCATACATTGTATTTTAACTCATATTCATGGTTGAGAATAGGTTAGCGTACTTCTGTTTCATTGTTTCCTTTTCTTCCATTGTCTCCTCTTCATACATATGGTTCAACCGAAGAACTTTGACAAGGTGAGTTGTCTTGTTGTGTATAAAAATTTATCTATGGTCTAGGATCTTCACCAACATATATTCATAAGAGAGGTAATTATCTAGTTTTACAACCTATGGACATAGTACATATAAGGTTTTGGGTATATAAATCGTCGTGGGAAATACAAAAAAAACATCATGAAATTGAGAAACTTTTAGTGGAAGTGAAATATAATAGGCCACTACACACATATGATCAAGGATATAAAAGAGACCAATGTACCAAGTGATATCATTATGCTTCCTTCCAGACGATATGAATCTTTTCCACGATGATATTATATGGAAAACTGCATCTACAACATCAAACTCCATGTCTCTTTTCCGGTTGTCAAAATACTTCTTTTGCAAACTCGTAATAGCTTTTACATGTTTTTCGAAGGATTGAGATTCATTTTTCATCTCTTTCACTAGATATAGTCCATGTAGAAATGATTCACCAACTTCATCCCAAAAAGTAAGAGTAATATATCACTTCTTATATAAAGCTTTATATAGACCCATTTGAATATCCATTTTGATGATGTTGTTATATGAGATCTCAAATAATCAGATATATTGTTCTCACTCGACATTAAATTGTGTTGAGTTGGATCTCATTATTTCCAGGCATGCCAGAATATTATTTTAGAGTTAGAAATCAGTTTTGTGATGATATTCCATATGAATTTTCAGTTAAATTATCAAATTATGTTGGACACATCTTAAAAATTTATATTTGAACCATATATCATAATAAAAAATAATCAAAAGTAGTGCCTTGTACAGCTTCACCACATCCTTCACATATTTCATGGAAATTTTTCGAGATATAAATCTTCCAGAATAGTGATAAGGCTGTAAATCTCAGTGAGTCAATCCACCACAAACGATATCAAATGGTTTCTTTGGGTTGACTTTTGGAGACTAGTGATAATGTATATAGTGACATTACCCCATTTTGACAAGGGTATTGAAAATGATTCCATCATAATATAGAAATTCTATTTCTCAACATTGATATTCTATTATACCAATAACCTTGATATATACTCTGCAATATCATTATTTTTATTTTCCAGTCATAATTTCTCTTAAAGTTCAATGAGGATCTTGGTGAAATTGGATATATAGATAATTATGAGCTATGATCATTATATAATAGCTCTTTATTTATCTAAGATAACAAATACACATAATGTTATATCTCAAACCGAATCACACCATCCTTGTCAAAATAGAATTCATAAAACTTCCCTTCCATAAACAATTTTTATTTCATATCAAGATCCAGATCATTTGTTTATGCCTCCAAGATCTTCTCTTAAATAGATAACTAGGAAATCATTTGGAAAAGGTTAGATATATTCCTTAGGTACAATAGTCTATTTGAGATCCATATCTTGTTCACCTTTCCCTAATGGTAGTGAATATAGAAATTGTAATCCTTGATGAGCTCTAGCCATCTTATTTCATGCAAGTTGATCCCTTATTGTGTGAATAAATATAAATATAGATATTAGAATCTTTTGATCGGTATATATTTCAAAATTCTCAACATAGAGGTATTTCTTCCAAATCGTCAAGGAGAATATCATTTACATGGTAACTCTAGATCATATATCATGTAGTTTTGCTCTGGGATCCTCAACTGGCATGGGGAAGAATGCCTACCACCCATAAAGGATATATAGATACAAGATAAGAATTCGTCCCACCCTCATACAGAGATTCATCTGGCATGGTGTAAGAATGCCTCTCGCCTACACACGGAGATTCATATGGCACAGGGTAAGAATGTGTCCCACCCACACATGGAGATTCATCTGGCCCGGCGTAAGAATGCCTCCCACCCACACATGGGTTATCACAAGTACATCAACAAAGTAAGGAATATCCATTCACATCACAATATATATAAGGAAATCCATCTTATATCATATCACATTAATCACATTAAAAGGAAAAAAAATCAATTCATTTATGGGGTTTAGGATATCTCATCTTAGCCAACCTCTAACCATGTAATCTCATTTTCCTAACATGGAAAAAGCCTTTCGAGACATATCGTTAAGGTCCAAAGGTGAAAAAGGGAAAAATATCAAGACATATCACCTATGGTTGAGCACTCCCAGTCCACACCTCATCTAAATACACTAACAATATTAGATTCATTAATCACATACCATACGGGTCATTTAGATATGATGCAGTCATTAAAAATAAGAGGTTTGGTGAAAGACAAACCACGACATGACAATAATAACTCAAAAAGGAGAAAATCCAAAATGGAAACCACATGACCACCTACTGTAGAGCTATAGGCGTAGGGTCACCAAATATCGACCTCAGATTTATAGTAGGTTGGAAGAGATCTGATTACCAGTCCAATTCCCTGGAAATAAGGCATATGAACCTATGGCAAAATAAAGAAATTAAAACCAAGATTTACCTAGGAAGGAAGCTTAGGTGTGGTAATCCTTACCTTGGCCTATACAATGCATCCTATGGATAAATAATTGGGTGCCGGATGAATATGCGGAAAGAGATTGAGAGAGGACAAGGTTTGGAACTCAAAGAGGAGTTCTCCCATTAGTTCTGTCTGCTGGAAGAAGAAATAAAAGGGATTTAGGCTTAAATAGAATTAATGAAAAAAATTGGAACTTTCACCCAGAACAGGGTCGCACGGTTTAGGGGCATGTTTTACCCAAACCTTGCGCAAATTGTGTGTACCTCACTACCTCTAAACCAAAGGATACAAGGTCGTGCGTCTTGGTCAGCATGGCTATGCGCCCCTGCAGGTGCCCCTGTATATAGTCACACGGTTTATCCCAAACCGTGTGTAGACCATGAGCAGGCTATGCACAATTGTCTGCAAGTCCATTTGTCAAAATCTCGGACTCTAAACCAACCTCGTACACTCCCAAGACCTTCTTTCGGATGTTACACACATTACAATGCTTTAAGGAAATATTTGAAATCCAAACTAACAATATGTACCTTTTCCAAAGAGTCAGGTCATTACAACCACCCCTCCTTAAAGCAACTCGTCCCTGAGTTGGACTTTCGAGGGTACATAGGTGTCATTAATGAAAAGCTTTGGCCATTGAGAACATATATCACCCTCCCACTCTTAGGTCTAATTTTTTACCCGACCGTGCTTCTATATCACTAGTACAAGAGGAACAGACCTGCCATGGAGTGTATTCATGCTCTAGTCAACAATTCGCATCGGTCATTCCTCCAAGGAAGAATCCATATTCAGTTCAACCTCTTGAGGCTGAAAAACATGAGTTGGATCTGAAAAGTACCGGCGTAGATGAGATACAAGAAAAACATCGTGAATGGATTGATATCTTTGCGGAACTGAAAGCTAGTAAGCTACTGGTCCGATCCGCTTCATCACCTCAAAGGGTTCTACAAACCTCAGCGAAAGCTTACCCTGCATCTATATGCATCTTTTCCCCAACCTGGGTGTGGCCTTCAAGAAAACCCAGTTTCCAACCTCGAACCCAAGAGGTCGTTGGTGCTTGTTAGCATAGGATTGTTGTCTAGACTGAGCTGTCTACATACGCTTCATAATAAGTTTTATCTTCTCTGTAGTCTCCTGCACAAGAGGTGGTCCTAGAATAGCTTCCTCCCCTACTTCAAGCCAAAACAAAGGAGATCAACAAGGCCTACCATATAAGGCTTCATAGGTATCCATCTCAATGTTAGCCTGGAAGTTATTTATATAACTGAATTCGACAAGAGGAATGTGTTTCTCCCATGATCCTCCAAAATTTTGAACACAAGCACATAACATATACTCTAGTACCAGAATAGTCTGCTTAGTCTTTCCATTAGTCTGTGGGAGATAGGTCGTACTCAAAAGTAGCTACGTACCCAAGGACTTCTATAAACACTACTACAAAAATAGGAAATATCAGCGGTAAAATAGGGCATTAACAGTGCTAGAAAAGCACTGTAAAGCTCAGTGCTGATAAAGGGGGGGGGGCTTTAACAGCGCTAAAATAGCACTGTTAAAGGACACCTTTAACAGTGCTAAAAAATCACTGTTAAATGTAACCATTAACACCACTAAAAAATCTCTGTTAAATGTAACCATTAATAGTGCTAAAAAGCACTGTTAAAGGTCTCCTTTAATAGCACTAAAAATCCACGGTTAAATCCATGACTTTAACTGCGCTTTTTTAGTGCTATTAAATTTGTCGTTTAACAGCGCTTTTTTTGCGCTGTTAAAGGTTACAATTAACATCGCTAAAAAGGTGCTATTAAAGGACACCTATTACAGCACTAAATAAACGCTGTTAAAGGACACCTTTTACGGCACTAAATAAGCGCTGTTAAAGGGAACCTTTTACAGTGCTAAAAAAGCACTATTAAATCCCTGCCTGCTGCAAATAAAAAATCTGCATCAGTACAGCCAGCCGAACAGACCTGCAGAAAAACTAGTATATCAACCACAAACATATCATCAACCGATCAAAACCCAACCATTAAATACTTATATTGCCCCAAACACCCATAACACAACACAACCACAACCACAACCTTCATCTAAATGTACTCAACTGATCTAAACACTTATGATGGATTTTACCCAAGACTATCTAATTCAAAACTCCGATCATGTTATCAACCGACCACTTAATTTATATGGTGATCCCCACTATATGCTTTAGCTCACAAACACCACCATCTGATGTTTAACACCTCCATCATTGGGAAAGAACCACTAGAACCCCACATGATATAAGGCTATTGCATGATGTTCGAACATAGCGAGAGGAGAAGAGAAGGTGAAAGTCCCGTAGACGAACAACATCAACAATGAACATCCACCACCATTTCACTATATACATTAAAATAATATCTTTAAGAACGTCCATGTGAATTTCTATCTTACTTCCATTGAGGATGATGCATGTTCGTCAACTTTCTTTAGAAATTGTTTATCTTCATCTGTGCCTTGTACTTGCACCCATGAATTTGAAGCTGAGTATGTGTACATGTTAGTTGAGGTGGGGTTGACTCTTACACGTCACATAAGACCCATGAATCATTTTACTAATGTTTCAACACAATCCAAAGGCGTTTGGTCAGTTTCCCGTATGCCAGTTGTTGATTTCACATAAAAATAAGTCCATTTTGAACAAAACAGAGGAACTTTGAGTGGTGTCGGCCACACCGGGCCTTTGATTGAGTCGGGGTTGACTCATACATATAAAATTTGACCCATGGATTTTTTTCCTTAAGTTTCAATAGAATCCGAATGCGTTTGGTCAGTTTCTCGTATGTTAGTTGTTGATTTCTCACTTAAAAATAAGTCCATTTTGAACAAAATAGAGGCACTTTGAGTGGTGTCGGCCACACCGGGCTTCGGATTGAGGTAGGGTTGACTCTTACATGTCACATTTGAGTCATGGATCGTTGTCCTTAAGTTTCAACAGAAACCAAATGTGTTTGGTCGGATTGGCATATGTATGTAAAATATTGTCCATTTTAAACAAAATACATACACTTGGAGTGATACTGGCCACACCGTGCCTCATATTGAGGCAGGTCTGACTCTTACACGACACATATAACACATGTATCATTTTCCTAAAGTTTCAACATAATCCGAAGGCGTTTGGTTGGTTTACCGTATATCAGTTGTTGATTTCTCAATTAAAAATAAATCCATTTTCAACAAAAGAGAGGCACTTGGAGGGGTGTCAGCCACACCAGGCCTCAGATTGATGCGAGGTTGACTCGTACACATCAAATTTGACTAATGGATCCTTTTCCTTAAGTTTTAACAGAATCCAAATGCGTTTGGTTGGTTTCTGGTATGTCAGTTGTTGATTTCACTAAAAAATATGTCCATTTTGAACAAAATAGAGGCACTTTGAGTGGTGTCGGCCACACCGGGCCTCAGATTGAGGCAGGGTTGACTCGTACACGTCACATTTGACCCATGGATCATTTTTCTAAAGTTTCAACATAATTTTAATGCGTTTGGTCGGTTTTCCGTTTGTCAGTTGCTGATTTCACTTAAAATTAAGTCCATTTTTTACAAAAACAGAGGCACTTTGAGTGGTTTCGGCCACACCAGGCCTCTTACTGAGGCGAGTTTACTTATACATGTCACATTTTACTCATTAATCGTTTTACTTATGTTTCAATAGAATCAGAATGTGTTTGGTTGGTTTGGCATATCTATGTAAAATATTGTCCATTTAAAAAAAAATACATACACTTGGAGTGATACTGGCCCCAACGCACCTCGGATTGAGGCAGGGATGACTCGTACACATCACATATGACCCAAGAATCATTTTCCTATAGTTTCAACACAATATGAATGTGTTTGGTTGGTTTCCCGTATGTCAGTTGTTGATTTCACATAAAAATAAATCCATTTTGAACAAAATAGAGGCACTTTTAGTGGTGTCAGCCACACCGGGCCTCGGATTGAGTCAGGGTTGACTCTTACACCTAAAATATGTCCCATGGATCATTTTCCTTAAGTTTCAACAGAATCCGAATGCGTTTGGTCGGTTTTCCATATGTCAGTTTTTGATTTCACTTAAAATTAAGTCCATTTTTTACAAAATTGAGACACTGTGAGTGGTGTCATCCACACCGGGACTCTGATTGATGTGGGGTTGACTCGTACACGTCACAAATGAGTCATGGATTGTTTTGAAAAAGTATCAACACAATTAGAAGTCGTTAGATTGGTTTGGCGTATGTACGTAAAATATTGTCCATTTTGAACAAAATACATACACATGGAGTGATACCTGTCACACTGTGCCTCGGATTGAGGAAAGGTTGACTCGTACACGTCACATTTGACCCATGGATCGTTGTTCTTAAGTTTAAATAGAATCCAAATGCTTTTGGTTGGTTTTCTGTATGTCAGTTGTTGATTTCACTTAAAATTAAGTGCATTTTTAACAAAACAGTGACATTGTGAGTGTTGTCGGCCACACCGGGCCTCGGATTGATTCGGGGATGACTTGTACACGTCACACATGATTCATGGATCATTGTGAAAAATAATAAACACAATCAGAATCCTTTAGATTGGTTTGGTGTATGTACGTAAAATATTGTCCATTTTAAACAAAATACATACACTTGGAGTGATACCGGTCACACCGCGCCTCAGATTGAGGCGGGGTTGACTCGTACACGTCACATATGACCCATGAATTGTTTTCATAAAGTGTCATAACAATCCTAAGGCATTTGGTCAGTTTTCTGTATGTCATTTGTTGATTTCTCACTTAAAAATAAGTCCATTTCGAACAAAACAGAGGTACTTGGAGTGGTGCCAGCCACACCAAGCCTCAGATTGAGGCGGGGTTGACTCGTACACGTCACATTTGAAGGTGAGTATGCATACATGATAGTTGACATTCTTAGAGAAGAGTTTCTGGAAGAGTATAAGAGACATGAAGCAGTGAATATCATTAAAGTGTTTGAGGAAATGTGGTTGCTACAAACAATGAGTCAATCAGCTTGTGCAAGGCGGCCTATGTTACAACTTGCGGTTGTTGTACTTTATTTTTTCTGGAGGGTTTCAGTTTAAATGCATTTTGGAATGATCATTTCTAGCCATTGTGTTTTAGGTTTTTTTGACAACCTAGGGGAAATGGTGGGGTTTGCAGACATTGGAGGATCTGTCGAAGGGTGATTTTGTGTGTGAATATGTTGGAGAAATGTTAACTCACGCAGTTCTGAAAAGAGTCGCTATTTAAAAGAAAGTCGCAAGTTTAGATACATCTCAAGATGGTCAGTTTAAAGACATTTTGAGGGACACTACTAAATACATGATCAAATATACACACATCTCCCACTTTTAGATCGTTGTCTACTACAATGATCTTCCAACCAAGATATGCATTAGAACGCTCATGATACATAGATCAATTCACTACCCACCTTCAAGAATGATCTGAATCCAAAACCAAGACAAAATTATGTTTTTCCTTGAAAATTCTCTTGGCGAACTGGAATGGCAACTCACTCTTGTGATTTTTAATCTCTACATATCTCTTCATGTGTGCAGCTATTGCCATTCCAGTTCGCCAAATGAATTTTCAAGGAAAAACATAATGCTGTCATGGTTTGGGCTTCAGATCATTCTCGAAGGTGGGAAGTGAATTTCTCTATGTATCATGTGCATTATAATGCATATCTGGGTTGCAAGATCATTTTAGTAGACAACAATCTAAAAGTGGGGGATGTGTGCACACTTGAGCATGTCTGTAGTAATGTCCCCCTCAAAATGTCTTTAAACTGACCATCTTGAGATGTATCTAAACATGTGACTTTCATTTAAATAGTGAATCTTTTCAGAACTGTGTGAGTTAACCTTTCTCCAACATATTCACACACAAAATCATCCTTCGACATATCCTCCAATGTCTGCAGACCCCACCCTTTCCCCTCGGCTATTAAAAAAACCTAAAAGACAATGGCTAGCAATGATCATTCCAAAATGCATTTAAACTGAAACCCTCCAGAAAAAAATAAAGTACAATACCTGCAAGTTGTAACTTAGTCTGCCTTGAAAAATCCGATCCATGGGTCATATGTGATGTGTACGAGTCAACCCTGCCTCAATCTGAGGCACGGTGCGACCGGTATCACTCCAAGTGTATGTATTTTGTTTAAAAAGGACAATATTTTACGTACATACGCCAATCCAATCTAATGGCTTCTGATTGTGTTGATACTTTTGTACAATGATCCATGACTCATGTGTGATGTGTATGAGTCAACCCCACATCAATCTGAGGCCCGGTGTGGCCGACATGACTCACAGTGTCACTGTTTTGTTAAAAATGGACATATTTTTATGTGAAATCAACAACTGACATACGGAAAACCAACCAAACGCATTTGGATTCTATTTAAACTTAATGAAAACGATCCATGGGTCAAATGTTACGTGTACGAGTCAACCCCGCCTCAATCCGAGTCACGGTGTGACAGGTATCACACCCAGTGTATGTATTTTGTTCAAAATGGACTTATTTTTAAGTGAAATCAACAAGTGACATATGAGAAACCGACCAAACGCATTTTGATTCTATTGAAACATAAGGAAAACCAAGATATGCATTAGAATGCTCATGATACATAGTGAAATTCACTACCCACCTTTGAGAATGATTTGAAGCCCTAACCATGACAGCATTATGTTTTTCATTGAAAATTCTCTTGGCGAACTGGAATGGCAATAACTACACACATGAAGAGACAAGTAGAGACGCAAAATCACAAGAGTGAGTTTCCATTCCAGTTATCCAAGAGAATTTTCACTCGCTTGATGAAACAAAGGAAAGATCTTTAAATGTAGCATCAATTGCCAAATCATTGGAACAATTTCCTGCATTGGATGTTCTAAATTCCACATTTAACATCCCATATTGTTCATCAAATGGATTGGTGAAATTCCAATCTATCATGGAAGTGGCCGCATACATGCAACTAATGATTGGAGATTTTTCCGGTTCATGCATGATATAAAGATATTTTGGATATTTTACTGGTTTTTTTGACCAAAGGCCAAAGAAATGTGGGTCTTCATTCCAACATGTTGCTGGTGCATTTCATCTGTTAGAATGGACAAATGACCCATTGGAGAAAGAATGTTTTGTTTAATAATAATTACAATTTTTCTAAAAACATTTACATTCAAGAATGTTTCATATTTTTATCCCCATGAACCCCTCTCAAAAATTTCCACCAATTATACGCATTTGCAACTCTTGCAATAAAAGTCAGATCTTCATGCTATTTCTGGACAATCTTGCATTAGGTATGCAGCCCACTCGTTTCTGAACATATCTACATCATCTTGTGAATATGATTCTTTTTAGCATTAATAATAGTACTGACAAATATATAAATAAGTAATTAATAAATAATTTAAATGAAATAGTACATGTTTTGGAAAATACCTCTTTAGGGATGCTAGTTAGTCCATTGACAATGATCTCTCTCATGAATCTACAAACATAATAACCGTAATATTTATTGTTTGTTTGTTTTGGACACTACAGAAACATTGATCATGAGGTGAGTAAGTAACTTGTTTTGATATATGTTTTGATAGTGCAATTTTATTATATATACCCTGATATATGTCCATACATAGTACTTTCCCGGCTCCATATGCTTAGCCCCTGTCCTCATACCATGATTTAGATGATATTGGTACACCGCCCTATCATAATAGAATCCTCAGTAAAAGATAATATATAGTATATAACTTGATGTTTAGACCTAAAACGTAGGATGTAGTGTCTTACAAATTGAAAAAATGCATCACATGCGGCCGGTTTGTCGGATATCAGTGCTTTAAATCCAAAAAATAAATCTTGGGAGTATCCAAATTCACCCAAATTAGGAGCCAATGTTTCCTAAATACACAAAAAGGAATAAGTAATGAAATAAATGAAAATATAATTAATATGCTTTAATCATAGAGTTTTACCCCTGCACGGTTGGTATGAGGAAGAGTCTGTCATCCGTTATCTTGTTGTCAAATGCTTTCAGCAATGCAATCACTCTTTCCTTATTTTTTGATTCTGATAATTTTATTTCTTCTGTTGATGTGATATGAGGACTGACAAGTCTGAATTTTGGCTCATGAGGAAATCCCTTCAACTGTTTTTCATATATACGGCTGCCAATAATATAAAATGTATTTAATCATAATTAGCACAATATATTAGCTTTTTCAGAAGCGACGGGGTTGAAAACATACCTCATATACACACTTACACTTGTGACGCTGAGCCACCCATACTCAAGGATATCATTTACATTCTCAGTAGCAAAAAAATCTTGTATTTCCCCTCCATACATATTCTATTAAAAAACAACTACATGGAAACTTCCATTTCTCAACTTCAAATCCACATGAGTCTTCAATGCAATTAAATGTGGATAGAGAATAGGCGGTGTAATTCCGCTTTCAGTATATCCATTGGATCGGCTGGATGATCCTTTCAATGCTCCTGATTTTCCTTTCACCTCATCCCCTTTCTTCGTCTACAATAAAATTCATTGGTTCAGACCTTTTTTGTTAATGGTTTGGCTTAAAAACAGTAAATAAATACCTCTTTTTCGGCATGTAGTCTCACAAGTTGTGATGGCCATGCAATGAATGTCCCAATAGCCTGTTCGACTGTTCAAATATCATTATCATCAAGTGGAACAGGCAATTGTGTTGTTGGATCATGAGCTACCGTAAGCGTCACTTTCAGATGATCTTTTGGAAGTGGTCTATTGTGCTGTGTCTCTTCTGAGATGTTGAATGTTGTAGCCCTCGCTACAAGGTGATAGGTGGGTGTTGAAAGATATAAATCACAATCATTATCACCATGTAGAAGATCAGTATAGGAAGAAATCAGTGTTTTCCTGATTCACATTTCATCAGAAAAATTAATAGAATATTGATTACCACGGCTAAGACAGCTCTTTAAGGGGAATGGCTCGCCTCAAAGTTGGTGGGGTGTGGGGAAGGATCTTCATGTGTTGGTTGTTCCCAAGTTGTCTCTTCTCTTGGCTTCTCATCCATTAAAGTTTCTAGCAACTCTCTCTTCCATTGAAACTGTTCTTCAAGAGTTTCTAGTCTATTTTTCATTGCTGTCATTTATTCATTTTTATCATCCTCTTGTTTTTTTCACATAATATACTCAGGGTGTCACCCCAAACCACCCAGCTCTGATGCGACCATATTGTTCTGGCCGCTTCAAAGCTGTCACTAATATGTCTACACCAACTGCAACAATACTTGACTCCTGTGACTGTCGGATATAATAAAATAAGTAATTATTATTATGTAATAGCAATTGAAAACAAAATTTTTTATCATGTCATACTTACACATATTTCCCACACTTTTTTTGTGTTTCCATCAACTAGATTCCCTTCCTTATCCACACGTGCCTCCTTCTATAGCACATGACGAGGGATGGATGTGTGTTTGGTTTCATGGGCATCAATCTACATATAAATAGGGAAATATTTTTATAATGTTGTTTCTTGACACATAGCAATATCACTGTAAATTTAAAAAATTCACCATTTTTTTTTCTAGTGAGGCATACCCCATCCTTGCTTTACGATAGGGGTACGTCGGTTTTGATGCATATTCCCTATTTTCAGTACTAAGTTGTTGTTTCATAAATAAAATATTGACAATCAAAGTGATGAATACATGTATATCCTCAAAAAACATATTATCAGTCACAATGTACCTGAAACTTTTGATCCCCACGATGACCAACAAATGAATCCCATGATTCGTAGGATATCAAGTGAGTGTAGACAATGGGTGGGTGTAAGTTTGTTTTACCCATGGAATCTTTCAGATGATATTTTGTAAGAAGAGTGTGAAAACCTCGATGACACCTTCCCGCAAGCCTTAGTACATATGTCTTGTGTGAATCATCTACTATAAATGCACTCATAAATGGATTGTGAAGAGTAAGACACTATTTCATTAATTTATTTTCTAGTAAATTAAAGAAATTAAATCAAAATGTTACCATAATTTCTTCCCACATCACAGCCTTCAGGCCGGACGCAACATGGTGCCATGAAGCTATGTCTATCGGCACGTGTTGTCGAGTGACAATTCTAATGTAACTTCTAAACATTGCCTTGTTGGGGTTAACGTGTTGGCCCCGTGCATTCTAACCAACATCAAATTTCATTCCTTTGATCTTTGCCTTCAGAACGTTAGACAACACTGTTAAACTATGACGCATCTGTTTTTTCTGCGATGCTGCTCCTTTATCCCCGACCATTTCGTCTATATCAGCATCATCGATGTTTTCATCTAAAATGCTTGCGTCATCATGTTCAGATGGTTGTTGGACATCAACAAGAGAAGCACCAATAGAAGCATCAGTAGCACCAACAAAAATAGGTTGAGGTTGACAGGCTTGAGAGGCCTGTTCAGAAGCAGTAGCAGCAGAAGCAGCAGTAGCAGAAGCAGCAGCAGCAGAAGTATCAGCAGCAGAAGCAGCAGCAGCAGCAGCTTGAGAGGCTTGTTCAGCCTCGAGGTTAGGAGCACCAGAACGTGCAGAAGTCATTATCTACAAAAAGGCCTAACACTTAAGTTGGATTATATAAATTAAATAATGATAAAATAATAACATGAGATAACAATATCAATATTACAATCAAAATATAACATGTTTATTGAACTCTCTTTTTTATCAAAGGCTGAAGGGATTTGACACCTCTAACAATAATCAAAATCCCTTCATTGTGGTCTCCTCTAACATAAAAAATGTCGTCTTCATTGGTACTGTTGTGAAATGATTGCGACATCCCACTAAAAGGATCATCCTCAATTAAATTTTCATCATACCCATCAGTAGTTTTGGACGATAACAGAACAATCGACCACTTTCAGTTTGCGGGGTCTGGCACATAAAATATTTGTACCGCTTGTGATGCCATTATAAATTGTTCGTCTTTGTACCCTTCTTTACTAAAATAAACTTTCATAAATCCTAATTCATCTATTTTAACACCACTGTTGTTATCAACCCAGTTGCATTGAAAAATCAGCAATTATAATGTCGTATAATCCATCTCCCATATTCTTTTGATAATGCCAAGGTATGACATATTCACATAAATTGTATTTCTGTCCTTACTACCAAAAACATGCACTGCTTCAGCCAAAAGTGTTACTCCACTATTTTTCATGGTACTATCTTCATCATGTTTATCTGTATAGAATGTATATCCACTAATTACATAACCATTGTAAGATAATACATACACGCTTTGTCTGGCAGCTAGCCATCGAAGTCTTTCTGAAACTAAATTCGGATTTTCATCCAACTCCTTAAAAATATGGTCTCGAAACCATCCTATAAACTTGTGATTATGTGTATTTGATATCCATTTTTCATCCCTTGATGGATTCAACTATCTCAAAATTTCTTTGTGGGTTTCAGTATATGGAGAAACCTCCCAACTGTTATGCAAAACATAAAGGTGGGCTTGCTCCCGATCTGTAATATTGATTGTGACAACATCTCTTCCAGAAATTCCCTCACCCTCAATGTGTCCAGTGTGACGAGATTTCGGTAGACCAATTCTTTCCACATTAGATAGGTATTTGGTACAGAATTCAATGGCTTCCTCAACAATATATCACTCCACAATACAACCCTCTGGATGACTTCGATTTTTGACATACCCATTCAAAATCTTCATATAATGTTCAACGAGGTACATCCATCAATAGTGCACAGGACCACAAAGTCGGAACTCTCTCACCAAATGAACCATCAAATGAACCATCATATCAATGAATGTTGGCGGGAAGAACATTTCTAATTCATATAATATGATAACAATTTCTCATTCCATAGCTGGAAATTTCACCGGGTCTAAAACATTGCTGCATATAGCTTTGAAGAAGAAACAAATTTTGGTTAACATATGATGAACATTCTTGGGAAAAATGCAACATAAAGCTATAGGAATTAAATATTGCATCAAAACATGGTAGTCATGTGATTTCAAACCTTTTAACATCAAATAATTCATTGACACAATGTTTTTGATATTTGATGAATACCCCACTAGAACCTTTACATCATTGAAGAAGTTTCAAAACTGATATCTCTCATCCCTAGAAAGAGTGTATGCAGCTGGAGGAAGAAACGTTCGATTTTCACCCTTCACGGGAGCCAACTCTTCTCTTATTCCCATGTCAACCATATCCAACCTTGCCTTAATTCCATCCTTTGTTTTTCCAGGCGCATTTAGCAACGTTCCGATAACACTATCACATATATTTTTTTCCACATGAATCACATCAAGAAAATGTCTAACGTACAGACATTTCGAGTATGGTAATTCAAAAAAAATTGATCTCTTTTTCCAACCGATTTTCGTAAGGTTTTTTGAAAATGGTTTACCAAAAATAGTGTTCATGTCTTTTACGTTCTCAAACAGCTGTTCACCTGTTAGTGGAGATGGTGTTTTGCGTTGTACTGAACTTCCATTGAATAATTTCATCCATGATCGGTACTTATGTCAATGGGGTAGAAATTTACGATGTCCTAGAAACACAGATTTCGATGAATGTTTAAACCTAATTGATTCTGTATCTTCTTCGCACACATGACACCCTTGAGTTCCTTTAATGCTATATCCTAACAAATTTCCATAAGCAGGGAAATCATTTATCGTCTTATACAAAATCTCTCTCAACGTGAAGTATTCTTTTTCATAAGCATCATACAACATAACACCTGAATCCCACAGTAACTTCAAATCCTCGATCAAGGGAGCGAAATATACAACAATATCGTTACCTAGTTGTTTTGGTCCTGATATAAGCAAAGATAACATAATGAATTTCCGTTTCATGCATAACCAGGGTGGCAAGTTATAATTTACCAACATAACAGGCCAAGTACTGTGAGTTCTGGTTTGAAAAACAAAAGGATTCACTCCATCGGTAGATAACGCAAGACGCAGGTTTCTAGGCTCATTTCCAAATTCAGGATACTCATGATCAATTCTCTTCCATTGAGGAGAGTCGGCCGAGTGACGTAATTTTCCATCTTTATTTCTTTTATCTGCATGCCACAACAATTGTCTTGAAGTTTCTTCACTACCATATAGACACCTAAAGCTTGTAATGATTGGAAAGTTCCATAAAACATTCATAGGACTGTGTTCATCTTTCTTTTATCGGGAAGCACCACACTTTGGTAATTCTGTAAGTGATTTTTTCTCCTTGAGAAACAATATATAGTCTTTCGGTCAGGCATGTATTCTTTCATAATTCATACCCATCGAGCGTTGCATTTTTCTAGCTTCATATGTCCGTCTTGGGAGCTCATTATCTTCTGGAAGCATGTCATTCAAAAGAGAAATTAGTTCTATGAAACTGACATCACTCCATCCGTTGCTTGTTTTCAATTTATACAACTTCAGTACATCTGACAATGTAGTATATTTAGTGCAACCAGCATACAATGGAATCTTTGCACAACTCTTTAACTTCTCAAACAATTTTGGGCAATCACGGAGTTCATGTTCAATTGTCCTTGTCATTTCCTCAATACGATATTCATCATCATTGACATCTGTAATCACATCCTCTATACGGCCTTCTTCATTATCCATATTTGTAATCATATCTGATGATCCGTAAAATACATTTTTATTCCAGCCAGTAGTTACATTCTCTGTTTCCCCGTGTTTATTCAAACATTTATAACTCTGATCTATTCCGTGACATATCAAATGTTCTTCCAACTCCTCTAGAGTAATTATTCTAGAATAACAACAATGTAAACACGGAAAAAGGTTTTGGGAAGTATCCTTTGCATGATACATTGCAAACTTGATGAACTCTTTCACTCCGTTCTCATACTCTATTGTCAAACGATTAGCATCCATCCAATATTTATTCATCTCCATCCTATTTGAATCTGAAATATTATTATTTATGATTCAAATACACAAAACAAGACTTCCAAATACAGTGTAGTAGAGAACCACTTCCTTATAAAAATAGATACTAATATAGCCTAACCATTTTCAATAATGATTTGGAAATCAATAGAACCAGGATAAACCCCCATCAAAATGAACACACTTTCCAGCCCCCTTACCAATAGTTCTAGCACCCACCACCCTACAACTAAACATTAAACATCCTTTTAACCACTCCTACAAGTCACCTCATTCATAATAAACCTTAAAAATCTTGGATGCGTCTTGGTGGATCTTGGAAAGGGGTTAAATCCATGTTTAAGATATATGTTCCCTATAATATAAAGTCATATTCTTGATTATGGATGAGTCTTGGTGGATCTTGGATTGGGGTTAAATCCACAAGACACATTTCTAATTTCCAACCAATCCCATTATCCAAACCAAAATACAACCATTTCTATAATTATTAAATAATTATTACTTCACTACTTAGGCTTCTAGCACAAAGAAGCCATACATAAAACATATCTCATCATTCCCATCGAATCATCCCCTCACCGCCCCAAAAGAATGACCAAACAAATCATTACCTCATTACCCCAAATGCATGGCCAAACAATCCATCACCTTTCCACCCAAAAATAAAAACCAAATGAATCATCCCCTCACAACCCAAAAAGTATGGTAAAATAAACCATCACCTCTCCAAACCAAAAGCATGGACAAACAAACCATACATCATCCCACACCACATCAAAACCAATTATCGTGCCCCCCACTAGCATGACCACACATCACAACACATCAAAGACCATTTTATAGATTTAATAAAGTGACTTTCAGCAAATTTCACTTTACATTAAGAGTGTTGTCACACATTCCATAAATACAGGGGAAAGCATTTCATTAGCCAAATATAAGTGGTTATCCAATTTCCATTTTGGGGTGATATCAGAACAACATGAAGAAAGACTACCATATGACAACAAATACAGTGAAAGAAAGGGCTCCCAATATCCATTATTTTTAGCAGGGTATTCGGTCTGTAAAACCACAACATCACAATAATATCAAAGCTGTAAAAGTACAAGAATCATTAACTCTTCCCCTTGAATTTAAATTAACCTATTAATTTATCTTAATTAGGCTAGTTGAAACCATCCCCAATGATAGAAAAGAGTAAACCCCTCCTACATGAAACAAAAAAGTGAGAAATGATGGAATTCCAAACCTCAAAGAAGGTTTTCCAACTCACTGTGAACAAGAAATGCCAATAAATGACAACCGCATGAAAAACCTAAAGACCAACCTACACTACAAAATAATATTTAGGGCATCCACTGACCTTGGATGAAGAAATCGGAATTCCAAAGAAAACTCAAGGTGAGGGAGCCTTCTGCGCTGCTTGGATGACGCGACCACCAGAGTGGGGGTGCATGGGAGTAGCCGCTAACCGGTGAAGAGGAGGAGTAGGGTTCAGAAGGGAGGAAGATCCGCGGAAGAGGGTTGAGGATAAGGAGAGAGAGTACAGCGGAGGTCTGAAAAAGGGATGACAGGGGGGGAGGGAAGCAGTCGCAAGGGTACAGTACCGCGAGAGCTTAGGGCACGATATAAAAGAGGAGACTACCTGCCTCCTTTTAATAAAATCGGTGACAGGTTTTAACAGTGCTAGAAAAGCGCTGATAAAGCCACCCTTTATCATCACTAAAATTTTATCGCTGATAAAGGGTGGATTTATCAGCGCTTTTCTAGCACTGTTAAAAACTCTCCTTTATCAGCACTAGAAAAGAGCTGATAAATCTGCTCTTTATCTGCGCTTTTAAATAGCAATGATAAAGATTATCCTTTATCAGTGCTTTTTGATTAGCGCTGATAAAGGTGGCGCTTTTCTTGCCAGTTTTTGTAGTAGTGAAACCCTTCCAGAAACACGATGTGAAACAAGAACCTCTATATGAGTCAACAGAATGAGGTGATCCATGAAGGCACACTATTTCCTTGACATACAGTCTTCCCAAGTCATCAACCGTGAAGGTTTCCCACATAGGTAAGAAATGTGTGACCTTCTTCAGACGGTCGAAGATAACCCCTAATGCATCCTTGCCACGTGGTGACCTGGGTAAACTGGTTACAAAGTCCATAGAGACATTATCCAATTCCACTCCAGAATGGACAACAACAGCAAAAGCCCAGCCGTACGGTGATGCTCCTCCTTCACCTGCTGACAGGTGGAACAACGCATGATAAAACCAGCTATCTCTCACATCATGTTAGGCCACCAGTACAATTGTCTCAAACCAGGATACATTTTCGTGATGCCTGGGTGAACTGCCCATGCTGAGGCGTGGAAATCCCTCATCATCTCCTCTCTAATGTCTTCTAGGACCCATACACACCCACGGAACAATAGAGTATCACCTTCATCCATGGTCCGATATGTAGAGGAATCATTAGTGACACTTTCTCGTTGAACAAGGCCTTCCAGATCTGATAACTATCTTACCCTGACCCCTTCCAAAAGAGTTGATGTCACCGCTAAGGCTGAGAGAACAGTTTTACCATGACCCTCTTCAACCTCAAAATGAATCTCTGAAAATAAGTCCATCGGATTCCAATCCTCATTAGATTCCCAAACCACTGGTGATTAAGTTTTCTAACTCGGTGTATCGGCTACTTAATTTCCTTTCCCAGGAGTGTAGGCCAGTTCCAAATTAGAGTATTACAGGTACTTGACCCACCTGTGTTGCTTGAGATTTAGATCCCACTGAGTGAAGATATATTTGAGTATTTTGTGGTCAGTGAATACCACAAAATGCTCTCCCAACTAATAGTGTCTCCAACAGCAAAAGGCATGTACAACAGCTGCGAGCTCGAGGTCGTGCATCAGATAATTCTGTTCTTGATCCTTTAGCTGACGATAACCATACGCAACAACTCACTCATCCTACATCAATACAGCTCCAAGCCCAATACATGACGTGTCACAATATACTGTATAAGCTCTGCCTGGCTCTGGCAGGATCTGTATTGGTGCCAATGTTAGTCTGCCCTTCAGCTCCTGAAAAGATACTTCACAAGGTTCTAACCAATCGAATGTCACCCCCCCTTTTGGTCAAAGCTATAAGCGGTGCTGCTAGGAGTGAAATGTTCTGAATGTACCACCTATAATACCTAGAAATCCCATAAAAACTCATGATATCAAAGACTTTATTGGGATGCCCCAAAAAAATTATAGTACTCACCTTCTTAGGGTCATCTAAAACTCCAGACTCAGAAATAATGTGACCAATGAAGTGAACAATATTTATCCAAATGTGGAATTTACTCAGTTTATCATAAAGGTGATGTTATCTTAGTGTATTCAGCACGATCTCAAGATGGGATGCATAATTGTGTATCGAGCATGAATAGACTAAGATATCATCCACAAATACAACCACAAAAGAATCAAGGTAAGGGTGAAAAATCTGATTCATAAGAGCCATAAACACTGCATGTGAATTTGTAAGCCCAAATGGGATGACTAGGTACTCATAAAGACCATACATGCCCTTGATCACCATGCAAGGTATGTATGAAGTCCTAACTTTCACCTGGTGGTAGCCCAACCTCAAATCTATCTTTGAAAAAATCTTCGCTCCTCTGAGCTGATTGATGAGGTCATCAATTCAAGGGAAAGGATACCGATTTTTAATAGTTAGTTGATTTAACTTCTGATAATCCATGCAGAGATGAAGGGTACCATCTACCTTCTTGGAAAAGAGGTCTGGTGATCCCCATGGAGTGGTACTGGGACGTATAAAGCCTTTGGCTTCCAGGTACTCCAGCTGACTCTTGAGCTCCAGAAGTTTGATAGGTTCCATACTATAAGATGGAATGGTCATTGGTGCTACTCCTCGTATAAGATCAATAGTAAATTCCACCTCTTACACTGGAGGTAGTCTGGAAAAATCATAATGAAAGACATCACTGAAATACTCCTCCACGGGAGGATAATCCGTGGGTTGTAACCCTTGGTCATCGAGATAAAAAATGGCAACCTATGCCCTGACACCACCTAAAATATGGTGTTCCGATCCCACTCATGTCTCACTAAGATCCCATTATCCCTTATTCATAAACATATCACCCTCTGGTGATGTAAACGCCACCCTCTGACGATAGCAGTCAATCGGGGCTCTATAGGGAACTAACCAGTCAATCCCGATTATTACATCAAAACCTATCCTATCCTAAACATACAGGTTCCACACGAAAAGGTAAACTCCCACCTTGAGGGGACAATTCTGAAAATGACGAATTCCCTCAAAATGGATACCTAATGGGTTATCTAATGTGATCATACCATGATATGACTCAACATCGAGGTACAAACTTCTAATAATCGCCTCCAACACATAAGATTGAGAAGCACCTGTGTAAAAAAACAGATACTAACGTAGAGGCAACTAGAATTGTACCTCGTATAGTAGATGTTCTGGCGTACTACTCCTGTGGTGTAGGCTCGACTACATACAACTAGACAGTACCACGTCCCTACGTCACAGCTTGGATACCCTGAGCAGACCCGCCCTGCTGGAGCTGAGAGTCATCCACCTGATTACCTCTACCTCGAATGCCACCATAGCCTGATCGGTCGACAACATTCCAACTACCTGACTGACGTCATCCTCCCGATCTAGCACCATATCGTGGAGTTGGTATAGATCCCTTCCCACTGGGCCCAGAGGGAAAATACCTGAAGAAACGGTGGAGATGGCCCAACCTACCCCAACCTCTGCACTCCACTGGATTTTGTGTACACTTCTTCCTTATATGTCCTGGCACCCCACATTGGTGACAGATAAGTTAAACAACTGAGAAAAGGGTATGACCACCACTAACACCACAAGTGTCCTCAAAACACTGCTTCATCCCAGAATCAGATCCACTGGAAACCTTAGGTGCTAAACCGCCCTGGTTCACACTGTCTGATTCTCTCAAATTCCTCTCTGTGATCAAAGCCTGATTGAAAATCTCAGAAACGATCGTCAACCTGAACACATTAGCCTACGACTGGATGGCGTAACATAGCCCATCCTCAAAACACATAGAGACTGTGAGATCATCAACATCTAGTGTAGAAGAAAAATGCTATAACTTAGTGAAACTAGACGAATATTCCATTACTATCATGGTCCCTTTCTCAATATTCATAAACTCCCAAGATCTGTGAGCCCTCAATGTCTGGAGAAAGAAATAATTATAGAATATGGACTAGAAATCAGTCCAGATCATATCTCTTTGTTGTCCTGAAGTTGTGATGAAATCCCACCACCTCTTGGCTGAACCACAGAGCATATAAGCTGCGAGCTTGGTCCTCCTCTCTGGAGGCATCTCAAGGTGCTCGAAGACGGTCAGAATACCCTCCAACCAGGTCTCCACAGTAAGTGGCCTCCCATATCCTATAAAAGTAGGAGGATGATGTGACTGAAACTCATGGGTCAACTCTACCATACTTGGGGCAGGTCTCAGTCCACCTTGCATACACTGCATCATACGCAAGAAGCTATCATGGAACTGGGCATCGGTGCCCGTCTTAGGAATAAAAAGAGGATCCACGGGTGGCTCGATCGGAAGATCTACTAGCGGCTAAGGTCCTTCCACCTCAAGAACATGATCGTCACGTCTTTAAGCGCACACAACTCAAGGATATCTTGGAGTAATAGTGCTACAATGCCAAACAAATGTCTCAAAAGAAGAAACTAACAAATTTAAAGGTTGAACTATAGAAGCTATGATAGATACTAAGTCGTCCTACCTATAAGATCACCTATCCACACCCATAGGAATTTTTAGTATAACCTCCAACTGTTCAAATTTAACTTAATCTAGTTATATTGCATTTCCCAGCCCATAAGGGCCCATACTCCTCATGAACTGAAAGATGGAACATACTTAGACGTCATTTATCATTTACATGTGCTAATTATGTATTTGAATTTCCCTTTTTAAGTGAATGGTTGGTTTAGTTGGAATGTCATTTTCCAATCCATAAGGGCCCACACACCTTATGAACCAAAGAGTGATACCCACCAAAACCACATCAATCCTCAATTTACAACCTTCAAGAAGAGTTAGCACAATTTCACACATATTAACAAAGCATGGAAATAAACAACAGGCAATGGTCGCTAAAAATTTAAACATGGCATGTCAATATGCATGGCCTAATCATATTGTGCCTATCGTGATGCTTGTTCTAATGTGTAACACTCATTTCATCGGGTCGAACCATGAAATCCAAATTCCAACATTTTAAATCTCAATTACATCACAAAACATGTGAAGCACCCAATGGTGAAACGGTATCAACAGTTAATAGCAGAATCAATAACAACATAAAATAGGAAACTTGGCATATGCCCCATACAGGGGTTCGTGACACCCAAGCATGCCTCATGGATAAGTCTCTATGTATTCCCAGTCTCCATGTCTATCGTTTCCAAATAGTAATGCAAGAAAGAATGAAAAACCTCTGATACCACTTTGTGACGTCCCAGACCCAGCTGCCCCTCAACCCAAGCCCCAAGCCTGGTTGGCCACATTACCCCTAGCTCGTCTCCCCATAGGCCAGGGGCTGCAGTCTAGCTGTGGGGGTGTAATGGTATGTTAGTGGTGAGACTGTACCCACATGTTAGATTACACAGCGGTATCGAAGAAAGTGATTAAATAGTGGAAGGAAAACTAATGGATAAACAGGAGAAAAAGGGAAACATACAAACCAGACATTTGAAGTAAGGAAAACCCTGATAAATTCACAAAATCCACATAGGAAATGTCTGATACAAAATGGATTCATGGTATGATGATATAGTAGAAATAGCTACAAATCATGTGATAAAGTAATACAAAAAGAGAACAAAAGTAGTCCACAAGCATCTCTAGACAGGCTCGGTCCTCTACTCTAGATCTATAGCTAGAACATACATGTATCAACAATCTGGAGTTGGGCCTTTGCCCCTACTAGTACTTGCAGCATTAATGTCTACACAGGTGCCATGGAGGCCACCCAGGCAGGGTGTTAGAAAAGTCTCAGAATGAAACCACCAACTGTGTCTACGTGTAATCCAAAGAGGTGTTCAAAAAATAAACAGTGTGTAGAAAAATGCATGTAAATCAAAGTAATAAACAACCATCCTGCTAAGGTTCCGGAAGGACACCTGGTGCATCTATCTTCTTTAGCTCAAGGCTAATATTCTGAACAATCACCCGGGGTATAAGTACATAGATATAGGTTATCACTGGCACAAGGTAATCATGTCTCTCGTCTATGATTCTCACATATTTAATAATCATCACTGGCACGAGGTATGAATGCCTCTCATCCACAATCCCTGCAACTGGCTTGGGGAAGAATGCCTCCCATCCATCAAGGATATATAGGCACGGGGTAAGAATTACTCCTGTCCTCACACAGAGATTCATCTGGCCCAGGGTAAGAATTCCTCCCACCCACACACAGAGATTCATCTAGGGTCATGTGGTGGTGTAGTGTTGATTTAACAGTAATATAATAATCTTATTAAAAATATGGTAGGTGGTTACTTGAGTTATCATTTTCATTTGATTTTAGATTTCTTTTGCGAGTTTATAAATATGTTATATGATTTAATGGTGTGGTGAAAATCTATTTTGGTAGTGGTTTGAAGTTCTTATGTGATATAAATAAGTTTTTATACTAGAAATGGTTATGTTTGGTTTATGGTTCATCGTAATGTTTCTTGAATGAAGTTTTAGGCCTTGTATAGAAGGATTGAAGTGTGTTTTAAAGGAACCAGAAGTGATAATGTGATTAAAAGGGTATTTTTTAATGTAAATGTGTTTTTATGGAAATATGGCTTCCTTGTGTGCACTTTGAATTTTACAGGGGAATTGTTTTAATGATGGGATGATTGTTTTAAAGAGGAATTATTTTTTATATCTGTTTTAAATAGAAAGTGATTTTATCAGGGAAAATGGTAATTTCCTTGTGTATTGATAATTATTAGCTTATGTATGTAAAAAATGTGTTTTTTGTGACATTTGAATGAGAATTTTCCCCCAAGGTAATCTCGGGAACCTTAGTCGGGTGACTAGTTCTAGTGTGCTTGTGATTCAGAAGTGGAAAGTCCAAGTTTAACTTAGCTGGATGAAAAATTACAAAATTAACTAAATATTACTGATGATCGGAGGCCACTAGGAAATTGGGGAGTCCCCTAATAGCATCGTTTTAATTGGAATTCTGATGGATGTGGTTATTATACAACCTTTCACATAGATATGAAGTTCTCATGTCTCACTCGAGCTAGATTACCCCTTTTGATTTACCCATGGTGCTCTCTTGACACATCAATAACGTGATTCCATCCATATTATTATAGTGGACCTTGACTGTATTTCATTCTAAAGTAGGTGTATCTTAATAAATGTTTTCCTTTGAAATTTTACACCTAAAAGTGTTTTCATATATGTTTTTTATTAAAAATGGGTTTTCTTTAAAACTATTTTCTTGGAAATGTTTCAGTGGATTTTATAAAACTAATCATGTTAAATTGAATTTGGATTTTATATAAAAGAATTTTTTTATTTGGGTCGAATCTTATTGGGATTTTTCCCACAACCTACACACACCGTTAGGTGTGTGTAGACTTTTCTTTGTATTAAGCATGTAGTGGAAAGAATTGTTGTGTTGATGATGGTGGATTGGGTGGCTTGTGTTCCTTGCTAGAGGTGTTAGTGTGGTGGTGGGAAGGAGATGTCCCTCATGTTTCATAGAGGTTTTGGGTTATTGTTTAGTTTCCCTTTTTCATATAGTACTTATGGTTTATGGTTATTGTTGTAAAGCATTGAATCTGAAAAATTGTTGTACAATTTTAATATTTTCCTATTCAGTTATGACATATTTATTTTTGTTGGGTATACACGCTTATAAAAATGGGTGAAATCAATCCCAAATCCTTTTTCGGATACCTAGGAACTATTTTCAAGCTTGCGGGGATCAGTAACGCCCTTTGGGCCATGCCACTGACTGGGTCAGTTGTTGGGTTAAATGGAACTTCAGCGTGGTTCGTCACATCCATGCATAACATTATGAACATGTAATCAGGTTCACTCAAAACATTGTGAGCACTTAATATGGTTCACTATTAACAATGTTAACTTTTAATCAGGTTCGTATATAAACTTATAGACATGTATGCAGGTACACGAATAACATTTTAAACATGTAATTAAGTTCACTGATAACATTTCGAACATGTAATCAGGTTTATGCATAACATTTTGAACACATAATATGGGTTACTCATAACATTGTGAACATTTAATCTGGTTCATACATAATCCTATGGACATAAAACCATGTCCATTCATTACATTGTGAACATATAATTTGGTTCCTACATAACATTGTGAACATATAATGAAGTTCATGAATAACTTTTGGAACATGTAATTGGGTTCATGCATAACATTTATACTCATGATTCATCCTTCATTACACAATGCATTGGAGGGAGATATGGGTCCCACCTATACCAAAATTAAATAATACCCACATGTTCCACAATATTATAAACAATCATAATATCATAACCATTAAATGAAATGTGTATCATTATCATTTCATTATATCGTTACATAGTTAAAATAGATAGGTCTCATAATCATTTCATCAAATCATACCATTTGAAAGGTAGTGGGTTTCAAAATAATATAACCCATGAAATAGAAACCAGTGTCATAAGAATCATTCCATTAGTACATAATCCACTATAGAAAAATACTGAATGGTATTATTGGATCATGTTCCCAGTAAATCAAACACTATATCAATGTATGCTATCTTAGATAGAGAAAGTTTTTAAAAGATCTCATAGAACATTTCATAAATATAATAGCAGTTCATTGAAAAATAATTTTTATAAAACAATTTCAAAAAAAATTATAAGGAAATATTAACAATTTCATTTAAAACATTTCTTGAGGAAAATATATTTTATTATTTTAAAATATGTTTTGAAAACATAAAACATTTTGAAAACATTTTTCTTTAAATATAGCATTCAAAACTTATAAATGAGGATTTATAAAAATATATAATCCTTTTTTTGAAAACATATTTAAAAATCATAAAGAAATCTTAAACACATTTCGAAAGCATTTTTCTTTGAAAATAATTTGAAAATAGAAAAAAAAGCATGAAATTATTTGGGGAAGTATTTTCATGAAATTTTTTCCAAAAACATATAATGAAAACATTAAATAAATAAAATCATTTTCATTGAAAATAAAAATTTTAGAACTTAAAAAGTTATCATTGGAAAATAATTTGATACTCTTTTTAAATAAAAAATATTTCGGTGAAAATTTTTAAGAAACACATTTTTTAAAGAACTCGGATATCTGACTGATTGGAGAAATAAAGTCATATTTTCAATAGAAATATTTCTTAATTATCTTATCAATAAATGAGTGGGAATTGGTAATAATACCTAATGATATCATATATGACCATACGATGAGAAAATTTGTTACTGTTCATGAGAAATCTATCATAATATTTCCTCAATGAGATCATAATCGTAAATAGTCTCGATAAATTATGAGATTATACCAATAAACTATTACCACTTTGGTAACATTGAATTATACTCTACTAGAGGGAATAACTATACATAATGATTTAAAATCATGAATTAATGATGTTAATGATATAACATATCAAATGGAATTTTATGTGTAACACCTGATAATGATATATGTGTAAATGACTAAATGATATGACTCTTGTAAATAAGGTGTGCCATTAATTTCAAGAGCCTTCTTGATTAGAACACCAAAGTTGAACATGATTTTACTAGAGTAGTGATCATGATTAGTGAACATAAAGTATGTTTCCCAGTTTTTATAAGTTCGTAAAATACACACTATAAATAACATGTGTTTTCTTGTGTTGTCCTTCATTACCCTAGAGACCCATTCGGGCACATGGGTGGGCCCAAGGGAGGGGAACATGTGTTTGGGGGGGAAATTGGTGGCACTTGGAGGGATATGATTCAACGAAGATGTTATATAGGTAGGTATATGATACTATTTAGGATCATTTTTTATAATTTTAAACCCTATATGTAAATATAGTTTCATAACATGACATGTATCTCAATGAAGGAAACTTCAGACAAAAATTACTTTACCGATTTGGTAGTTTTTGAACCATAAACCCCATGAAAGAAATAACATAAAACTGATATTTAATTTCTGATAAACATAATTATAATAATAATATAACACGTTAATGGAATATATATACACCACAAAAAATAAATGCGTGGTGAAAGAGGCATGTATCTCACCGATATAAAATGTGAGTTAAGAAAACCCTTACCGTATGTCTTGGCTTTCTTGATACCCATTCAAAACACCTATATAATATGTATGTGTTTATTATAAATATACCATGTAGAAATATTACAATATATATTACCATATATTGTTCACTTATGATTTTATATTAACGATTTATTAACAATTATATGTTAAATCAATATTTGGGGAAATGACTTTTTTGTATATCGTATGTGTTTTGACTTGTTATTATTGATAATATTAAATAGATAATGATTTAATTATTTCAATAATTTAAAACATGATTTATATATCATTTATATTCAGTATATAAAAATTTATTATAATGGTTATATGATAGATACATGAAGTGAAATACACCATTCATTGAGACGATTGGTTGTACATATGCATGACTATTTTTTCTTATTTTCTTTTCATATTGAAAGAGAGTAAATAAATGGAATATATATATATATATATTATACAATTAAAGTATAATTATTATTTAATATATATCATATAATTTTACTACTATATCCATCATTAATACATTCAGTGTAAAGTGTGAGTGAATCACATCACATTGAGAATGTTGTAGTTCACACATCCTTAAACAAAGTTATTGTATTAACACAACATAAAAAAATAAAGATTGTATTATATAATAATTAAATAATAAAAAATAAATCATATATACCATATATATAAGATAAAATCATATTTTTTATCATAATTATCAACTGTGAGATAATTGGAAGGAAAAACAAACTATAACATTTTGAGAGGTGGTAGTTCGTCGTACACAGGAATCGTAAATATGTTACCCATCACTAGGATGTGTTTGTAATTTTATTATAAAACATATAATAAAAACATATAATTATATTTTTGATACTTAATATTTTATAAAATCAAATAATAATATGATTCGAGGTCATTGATAAGGAAAATAAAATAATGGAGGATAAGGAATGTTGTGTCGTTTTTTTTTGGTAACTCATTTTGGTTTTCACCGATGTGATTAGTTAGATGAAATTTATACCAAAATTGAGGCTTATCATATAAATTTACATATTTTATGAGGATTTGATTTTCTTTTTTTGATGATACATATATCTTGAGTGGTGTGAATTAGTTAGAGGGTTGAAGGCCTTTTTATAGTGGATATGTGGCATTCTTTTAAACTTTTGAAAAGGGAACTCTACCAACGTTTTTCCCATGTCACATGGCTCCAGTAATGTATTAATCTGATATACTGCAGGATAGTTTCTAAATAACAACATCTTTAATATTTTTCATATGTTTATTTTTCATTTTGGTCTTTAAGTTTACTATTTAGTCCTTTCATATGGTAATTTGTCTCTCAAACACTATAATTAATTTTATTCACATTCAATAATATTTTTGGGAAAAAACTTATTTGACTTTATTATACATTATAATTTTTTTAAATATGGAATCTAATTATCAAAATTAAAATAAAATAATTTCCATAAAATAATTTATTTTTTATACTACGGAGGGGATTATAAATCATGTTTTATAAGTAAAAATATTCCAAAGTTTAAAATGATTTTATATCCAAATGCAATTTGTAATTCACTCTTATTAACTAAATTATATTAATTTATGTACAATTTAAATAATTAATCTTTAATACCAATTCAAAATATAATTTATCCCTATAAATTGTTTAGGTGAAAATAAATTTTGAGTTAAATTTTAGTGTTTTTCCAGTAGTCATCAAAATGTGATAATTCTCACAATAATAACAAATATTCACCCAAATTATATTTTGATATTCATATTACAAAAATAATATTTTTTTCAAAATAAAAAATAAAAAATTGTTAAAATTTATATTTGAAATGGGTTTTTTATTGAAAGGTGGTAAAATTACCTTTTGGAAAAATACATTTTTTATTCATAAAATATGATTTATTATTATCATATTACTAAAAAAATTATTTTGATTAATGTCAAAAAAAATTATTGAATATATATTATAAAAATTTTAACGAAAATATTTATCAAAATTTTTTGTTTATAATTTGTTGAAAAAAAATTATGTTTGTACATAGAAAAATTGTTTTATTATATAGGTAATTTCTTTATTTTCAATTTTTTTCATTAAATTCATATAATTTATAACCTAATGAATCATTTTATATACATTTGTAAATAATATTTTCCCAATTTACTTAATATTATTCTTAATATCTATTCTAACAGCTTAGAAATAAATATAAAATCATTTTTAAAATATTATTAATTTTATATTGTAGTTCAGTTAAACCTGCTATTGTGTTTTATGAAAGCTATCAAAGGAACTCAGAATTGAGTGTAACACAAACCAAACATAGTACTCCATGGAGAACATGTTAACCTAAGTGTTTGGTGTATTGAAATAGTTACATGGTGTGTCATATAATGTTATCAAACATAGTGCATTTATATAACATAATCTATATTTAGTGTTGTGTGAAATATATAAATTAAAAAAGATTAAATTAATTTGAAAAAAATCAACAAATCTCATGGTGTTTTAGGATCCCTTACAGAACTCCATTTAGATGTTATAATTGACCTGGGATTAATGGACTAGAGTTTTTCTTTGTGATACCTAAGAAATTATCTCAATCTTTTTGGATAGTGAGAATTTAGTAGGGTATTTTTCAGGACTAATATGCGGTAACCTCGATAGATAGACCATATGAAATTAATGGATTGGTTGGGTAATTCGGAAAACCTAGTGTATTTTGTATGGTGGGTGGTCTTGAATTTATCACCCTTTTCATACTTTCATAATAGGCTAGTGAGGCCTTGAAAATGATGATGATGTCAGTAAAAGTCATGATCTATGAGTGATGGGTGTTAAAAAGAGCTGGGTAAATAAAAGAGGTACCATAATAGTTTTTTTATATTATGAATCTTTGGGGACCATTGGGTACCCTTGGTAGTGGATACCCCTGGTGAGAGGGTGTATGTTTTCTCGTTAGTCCAATGTGAAAAAATTTACTCTTAGTTTTATGAGACTTTCTATTTTATTTATTTTTCCCATTATGGTTATATAATAAATTAAAATGGGTGTACCATTTTAATAAATGGAATATGTCATCATGGTAATTCTGGCTCTTTTAATAGAAAACACCCTTATGGGTGGTTGAAAAAACTACCCACTAAGATATCAGGAAAAGTTATTATGTAATGTCTTTTATACAAATGAAATCATCCCTTATAAGGTCTTCAGTGGAATTATTGTTGGGGATGGATTATAATTGGAGTCCAAATTATTGGTTCCAAACCAAATAGAGAGTTCCTACAAAATGATTGATTACTAGGGATTGTGGCTCTTTTATGGGTGTTGTGGATTCTCCCTTGTTGTTAGGGGATTCTACTATTAGGATCTATTGTTTACCATTAAGTTTAAATCCCTATTTTTTTATTCAACGATAGAGCATTTGAAAGGTCATTACACCGCAAACCTGGGTGAGTGTAGCCCCTAGTAAATTATACTATATACTAGTTTGATGGTCCTCTAGGTCCTAATTATGGTTGGTATAGTCACCACAACATTATAGAAGAAACTCTATAACTATTCTAAGTTGGTATAGTTATTTAGAGTCAGGAACCTAATGGTCGATGTAGTTATATTTATTTAATTACTTCCAGTAGTATTATTATTTATTCCACTAATGTCACATGCACATATCACTAAATTTACCAGATACATATGGGAGAACATTATTGGAAACATTCTAGGATATATACTCACACCCCACTCGGGCGGCCGTTGATCATTGGCACTTGAGAAGACACTAAATTTTTATAGGTACATGATGGTTTGAGGATTAGTATGCATGATTGAGCAGGAGCAGCTTGAGTAGGATAGGATATAGTTATGTGGAATTTAATAGTGATTCAGCATGTCCTTACATATATTTTTATTTATATTGTGTGTTCTATATATGTAATTGTCATAATGGGTGATCAATTCAATATGTATTTATGAATACCTATGCATTTTATACTGTTATTATTGGAATCTTTAACTTATTCTATGTACTATGGTCATTATGCACTAATATGAATATTTACTAGTTTTTTATCAATTATTTTTCACTCTAATACAGGAGGTATGGACACTTAAAATTACAATGTTAGATCCCTGATATTAGTCGAAAGCCTCTACCATATGATGGGGTATACTTTATGTCACATGGAACCACTCTTCTTACCACTATTTATAGTGTCCATGTTTAGGATGTTAAAAATTGGTATTATAGGTTTTTATATTTTTCTTACTATTCAGGTTATAGTGGCTAAGTGATATTGGAGTGTGTCAGATCATTTGATGTTCCTTAATATTGTGAATCATGAACACCATTTCTAGAAAGGAATCACAGTTACCAAGGATGGGATTATTATTCTTTACATATAGTGTTACAATTAAATAATTTTCTCGTTGTATGATGCATATTTTGTTTAAGGATTATTATTTATTCTATAATTGACTACTAGTTAGAGTCAAAAAGGGTTTCTTCATGCAACATTCTTGTCATATAGGTATTCACATGAAATGTAGGCATGGTAGTGTGATTTTTATCAATAATGAAAGAGTCCCATCAGTTTAATGTGTCAAAAATAGATTATTAGTTGTTTTACTATAAATTTTATTGTCATTATTCTATTAGTTATAATAACTTTTATATAATTTGCATTTTGATGGATGGTCATGTTGATTCTATCGATGTATGATTAATAGAGATGATGATGATACAATCCCACACGGAAAGGGATATATGGTGACACTAGTAAGTCAGAACCAGCATATGATGTGTAAGTATTAGACCCCATGTGGTTTGTTATTCTATTAGTTTCATAATTTAGTGTGGTATCAAAAACCTTTATGGTGATTCCCAATAAATCATGGAATGGAATTTTACATGACAAAATCATGTGATTGTGATTTTATAAAATAAAAAAATTATTGACTGATGCAGCTTGTATTTGTATGCCTATGTGATATGACAAGATCCTCTATGGAGTTGTCAGTTGAATATATTCTTAGATAGGTTGTCTTCCATATGAGTATGCAGAGTATTTTTTACATTTTTTTTGTTATATATATTTGCATACTATAGAAAGAGTGTGTGGGAATGGGAGTGTCGATGATGCTGGGATATGTGCATAGAATAGGGTTTGTGGGTTTTTACCTATGTGAAACCCTAGAAGGAGTTTTTACCACATGGGGTTTTCTATCATGTACCCTTATGAGTTTTAGATTACATGTAGCTACCCAAATTTTCATTTCATGACTATTACATCATTTTTTGAGATTAAAAAACAAAATAGTAATATATTCAATGATCAAAATGTTTAGAATCATTGAAAAATTATCATCATATATTTCGTATAAAAAAATAATAATAATAATTAAAAATGTACTTCTTTATCCATATAAAATCTTTCACATTCTGTATTTTACATGTAATCATTTGAAGATATGAATCAATGAAAGGGGTGAGAAACCTGACCAATAAGGTGAAGGATAACGTAGAATAAATAAGATACATAAATCATTACCATGTGGGTAAGGATAATCACCCTCCTAAAATTATAGGCATTGGATCATCATCCACTTAATGAGGGAAACATTTGATAAATTCATATAATATGGTGATGAATAAAAATGGAACATCATCTCATAGTGGTCAAAATCAACATTGAGTTGTAAACAAACACATAATATATGTATATAATCATAACACCATCATTGTTAATAGTGATAACATATTGTTCACTCAGAATAAAAATTATCTAATGAGATAAATCACATTACCCAATGTAGTTTAGGGTTGTATAATCCTTCTCTTACCCATCACATCATAATATTTGTACAATCATGCATGCCACATACAACTCATAAAAATCACATTCATGAAATAATACCTATAAAAGACAGTGTTTTATAAGTATTTCATAAATTATGATTTAGTGAATAAATTATAGATTCTCAAATGAACATGTAATATCCTAATTTAGAATAAAAGATCATTTTTATTTTTATAAGAAACAAAACATTAGGATGTAATGATTTATTTTGGAAAGAAAAGCCTTTTTGTAATATGTTTTTATTTAAAATAAAAACAATGTGGAAACATGTATATTAGAAAAAATAAATTGAATTTTTATTTAAGGAATATTCTATGAATATTAATACTGATGATTTCATGAAGGAGTGATGACCCAAAGAAAAAGAGTTGGGTGTTAGAATCCTCTTCGTGATGTCCCGAACCCAACTGCCCCTCAACCCGAGCCCTGAGCCTGGTTGGCCATATGACCCCTTGCTCATCTCCCTATAAGCCATGGGTTTCCGACTAGCAGCGGGGGTGTAATTGTAAGTCAGTGGGGAGACTATACACCCATGTCAGAGTACACAACGTATAGCAGCAAGTGATTAAATATATGAATCCCAACTAATGGATAGACATGAGAAAAAGGGATACATACAACTCAAACAACAGAAGTAAGGAAAACTCTGATAAATATAAAAAAGCCACATAGGCAGAGTCTGATAAAAAATAGATTCATGGCATGCTGATACAGTTGAAAGAGCTTGCAAGCATGCTATAAAGTAATAAAAAAGGAGAACAAAAGTAGTCTACAAGAACCACTATCCAAGCTCGGTCCTCTACTATGGATCTCCAGCTAGAACATACTTGTATCAACAATCTCGTGCTAGGTCGTTGCCCCTACTAGTACCTGTAGCAGTAATGTCTACACGGGTGCAAAGGAGGCTTCCCAGGTAGGGTGTAAGACATGTCTCAATAGGCCACAACCAACGGTGTCTATGTGTTATCCAAATAGGTGCTCGCAAAATAAATTGTGTGTATCAAACTGCAAGTAAATCAAAGTAATTAACGACCCACCCTCTCACGTTCCGGAAGGACACCTGGAGGGTCTACTTGCTTCAGCTCAGGGCTGGTATTTTGAAAAATCACCTGGGGTATAGGTACATAGATATATGTTATCACTGGAAAGAGGTAATAATTCCTCTCTTCCATGATTCTCACATAAGTAATAATCATCACTGGCATGAGGTATGAATTCCTCTCGTCCACAATCACTACAACTGGCATGGGGAAGAATGCCTCCCACCCATAAAGGATATATAGGCACGAGGTAAGAATGACTCCCGCCCTCACACTGAGATTCATCTGGCATGGGGAAAGAATGCCTCCCCACCCCCACACGGAGATTCATCTAGCATAGGGTAAGAATGCTTCCCGCCCAAACATGGAGATTCATCTGTTACATGGTAAGAATGCCTCCCACCCACACACAGGTTATCACAAGCACGTCAACACAGTAAGGCATAACCATTCCCATCATAATATATATAATGCAATCCATCTTATATCATATCACATTAATCACAACACAAGGCAATATACATTTCAATTAATTTAAGGGGTTCAGGCTATCTCATCCTAGCCAACCTCTAACTAAGTTATCTCATTTTCATGTCATGGAAGAAGCCCTTCGAGACATATCGTTAAGGTCCAAAGGTGAAAAGGTTCCAAATCTCGAGACATATAACCTATAGTTGACCACTCCCAGTACAAACCTCATCTAAATACCCTAAAAAAGGTTAGATTCATCAATCTCATACCACAGGGATCATTTAGATATCAAGCAGTCATTTCAAATAAGGGGTTTGGCGAATGACAAACCACGACATGACGATAATCACTCAAAAAGGAAAAAACCCAAAATAGAAACCACATGACTACCTACCTTAGAGCCGTAGGTATAGGCTCGCTTGATATCGACCTCAGATTCATAGTAGGTTGGAAGAGATCTATGTTCCAGTCCAATGCCTTGGAAATAGGGCATATGAGACTGTGGAAAAATAGAAAAACAAAAAACAAGATTTACCGAGGAAGGAAGCTTGGGTGTGGTAAGCCTTACCTTGGCCTTTCCAAAGCATCTGATGATTCAAGAATCGGGTGTCAGACGAAGATGTGGAAAGATATTGATATAGGAGAGGGTTTGGAACTCAAATAGGAGTTTTACCCTCAGTTCTGTCTGCTGGAAGAAGAAAGAAAAGGGATTTAGGATTAAATAGAATTAATGGCTAAATGGTAACGTTCACCCATAAGAGGGTTGCACGGTTTAGGAGAACGGTTTACCAAAACCATGTGCAAAACGTGTGCACCACACCACCTCCAGGACAAAGGATGCATGGTCGTGCGGCGTGGTCCGAATGGTCGTACACCCCTACGGGTGCCCCTGTCTGCAGCTGAACGATTTATCCCAAACCGTTCGCAGACCGTGCGTAGGCCATGCGCCACTGTCTGGAAGTACATTTCTCAAACTCTAGGGCTATGAACCAAACTCGGACACTCCCCAGACAATCCTTAAGATTTTAAACACATTACAAATGCTTTAAGGAATGATTTGAAAGAAAAACTAATGATCCATACCTTTTCCAAAGAGTCGGGTCATTACACTCTTACCATTAATTCCCCTTTATTTCGTTTCTTTTCCAAATCATGAATAATAAACATATGATTACTATATCGTTTATAGATAATTAATTTGTCAAAATTATTACCAATATTTATCATTTATAATGATTTGACTGTTTTTATTTATTTACTTTATTAAAGACAATTCAATTTTATATCACATTTTCATTAAAATTTCCCCAATTTTCATTAAATTTTTTATTTGTGTGCAAGGTCATTTATACATTTGTAGAATTAATTACAAGAACGTAAAAGAATTTATTTATAAAATTACATGTTATAATTAATTTATCAACATCATCCCTTATTTTGGTGATATGAAATTAGTAGGAAACATCCTCATTCATGGTTAACCAACTACTAATGGGAACAATGTCAAAATATGTTGAAAACGAGGTATAAAATAAAAAAAATAAAAAAATAAAAGTTTTAGTAGCTTAAATTAATTAATATGGTGTTAAATTTATATATAATAAAATATTATAATATTTTATTTTCAAATATATTTAGAAAATTGAGATAATAATATGAAAATCACAGAAGGGTTAATAAAAAACTTATGCTTTCCTTAGTGTGGCTTCAATTTTACACTAGTAGACTTCCTTGAAGAATGGAGTCAGTTTACGAAAGCATGTCACTAAGGTTTATAAGGGATTAAGATATAAGATTTTGGGATAATACTGTAAAGTCCCACAAAGTGAAAGGAAATTTTTTTTCCTAAATTCTTTGGGATTTTACGAGTACATTGTTTCTAACGACAACTGATTCCGAGGCCCGGTGTTCCCGGAATCAATTCTTGTAGTTTAGCTCAGGTACATTTAATGAACGAACGACTGGGTTTTTATATATTTTGAGCCGGTTCTTGTAATTGATATTTGAGGGCACCGATGAAACCGTAGCGCCGGTAATTTCTTAAGATGACCTTTACTGTAGATGTGTTTTCACGGGAGAAACAGTGAAAAATTGTGGATTAAATAAGAAGAAAATAAAAATGTGGAACAATTTTTATTCTTTGACTATGGAGGTTTTATCCTACATGGGGGAGATATGGTTGGACCCACTAGAATCATAACTACTCATGTGAGGATAAATGTGAGGTGGGGCCCGCATGATCCCCAATCCATCACATTCACTAAACACCCCATTAAACCCTTGTTTTTAATTGGGTAACTCCCCACTATCACACATTAATTCATACCAACACACATATAATCTATTAATTGAATTAAGTGTTTAAATTTTGTAATATGAATGCATGGTATGTTTTAATAAAAATAAGAGGAGCCTTATTTTATTTGTGGGTTTGCTTATTGTGTTGAGAATTGGAGGAGAGAAATCTTGTCCCTTTTGAAGAACTTCATCTTTAACGAAGAACGCCAACTCTCCAACGCACACAATCATCTTCTTCCCTTCGTGATAAAAGAAGAGACGTCATTTCCTCGGGTGCACACCGATGACAACGGAAATGATTCCATCATCCGCGGTGCTTGATAACAGCGATCTTTTTTCGAGTTAGGGGTTAATTCTTTTGTTCCAGTTTTATCTTTGACCTTCGTTGAATAAAATTTGGTCGCTTGTTATCTTTATAACGGGAGGAGATCGGACCGCAAAAACACGGTCGATCCTCCTCCCCTATTTATTGTTGATCAACGTTGATGTTTGAGGCGATGACATCAGGGTGTTGATGCACCACACGTGGACGAGGAGGACTGTGGCCAGAGCAGGTCATGACGGTGGTGGGCGGTGCCGCCGCTCCTTGCTGGTCGATCAAGAGCCGTGGCGGTCATCCAAGGGTGACCGGCTGAGCCGGCCTCCGGCGCCACCTGGAGGTGGGAACTGAGGGGGTCCCATGGTTACACAGCCGTCCAGCCATATAATCCAGCTGTTCGAAGAAACCGGGGGGTTGTAACCCCCCGATCGGCTCCTAGGGCACACCCCTCAGGTCTGCCATTTCCGCAAACAGGGGGTGGCGCCCTCCTTTTCGCCCCGCTCGGCCAGCGGTGAGCCGCGGCCGGCTTCCGATCCGGGCCACACAGGCTAGGACAATTGGGCCCATCTGGGCTAGGCCGCACCCATTCGGGCCGGACTGGGACCTGGTTCGGGTCGACCCAGTTCGGACCAACCCAGGGGATATTGGGTCGGGTCAGACTGGGCCCAGACCCCCTATTTTCGGACCAGTTTCGTTCAAACGACCATATCTTGGGCTACAGATATCCAATTGATGCACCTTCAGTTGTATATGGTTCCTTAGATAGAGGTTATCATTTCAGTATATTACACTTGAGGTTTTGGCGATGTTTGTGTACTTCCGAGTTGGTTCGAACCCAAAACCAACCAGGCCCTTGGAGCGGAAACACTTATAACATAAAGACCGGACGTTCGAATAATGTGCTGTCAATTACAATGAATTCCTCTTAGTGAGACAGTTATTTATTATTACTACACTCGAGGTTTGGACATATCTAGTGTATGGTCAGGTTGGTTTATCTTGAAAACCAATCGGGCCCCTCGGACGGAAAATCCAATAACTCTCAGACCGGGCATCCGATTAACGCGCCGTCTGTCGCGTTGAGTTCCAATTAATGAGACAAAACATTGTGATACATAAACTATGTTCTTTTTGACAGTTGATGTATCTAACCCCTTGGATCGTGGAGCGTCCCCTCCTAGAATCGAGCCTGTTGTGTGCGGGAACCCTAGAGCTGGCTGCGACGGTGACGACAACGACGACTGTACTTGGATCCTACAAGGGTTCGGCAGCAAGGGAGATTGTACTTGGATCCTCCATGGGTTCGACGGTGATGATGATTGTACATGGATCCTATGTGGGTTCAGTAGCTGTGGTTACAGTACTAGGATCCTACGTGGGTTTGGCAGCGACGACCTCTATACTTGCTTCCTACGTGGGTTTGGAAAAGGAGATGATTCAGAGGTTATATCTAATCATCTCCACCCCTGTTTGTGATTAGTATACCTGTGTGAGATGAGTCTTGACTTCCAATCAAATTCATCGATATGATTTACTTTATTTCCTGTGTGGATTGGGTTGTGCTTTCCTGTGTGAACTGGGTTGTACATGGGCTCATGATTTGGAGCAGAACTCGAATTGATGACTTTGGTATATGTATGGGAATATACCTAAGTAGAGTTGGTTGTTACGTCATGTTTTTATCTTTCCTTTGTGGTAAATCATTTGTGGATTCTAGGACACCTTCATGGGTCTCGGGGTCCCTACTGAGTATCATATACTCACCCCTGCATAGGCTATACCTACACTATGTTGTGTTGGTTGCAGACGATGGACAACGCTAATCGTGGTTGAAGCTTGTGGAGCGGAACGGTACCCAGAGGTGGACTAACAGGGGGGATGTACGCGGAGCAGATAGACAGACCCGAGGAGCTGAGGAGATCATCTGTACCCACCCTTTAGGTGGGATAGAAGGAGGATGACTCTGTGGTTGCAGATTAACTTTACTGCTGATGTACTTTCTTTTTAGTTGTACTGTACTTTCTGTTGGGTTTGTATTCTTACCCATTTACTTTTCAGCACTTACTTTTGTACTCAGTTTACATAGTGTTTACTTCATCTTTCATACTCTGTTGTATTGTATACTTGTATAAAGGTAATGCCTTCCATTTTTATCAGGATTTACGTCTTTGGTTCTAGTCACCAGCCCCTGGCCTATGGAAGGTGGGCTTGGGGTAGTCACGACACGAGCCCTGAGGATGGGTCATGACAAATTGGTATCTGAGGGGTCGGTTCTACCACAGAACTCAAGAATCTGATAATTTCTTCTCTGTGAAGCAATATTTTTAAGGGTATTGAGTGTGGTTATCAGTCAAGGAAGTCTAATGTTGGTGCGGCAGCCGACGTATCCATTCACAAGGACCTTGACTTCAGGTTTCTGACTCAGTGCATTAAAACATTGATTGAATGTGTGTTTGAAAAGTTATCTTTGTGATTACATTATGTCAGCTCACCACGAATACTGTATTAACCGTGGCACACCTGTTTCTTTTCAGGATGGCCCCATGATGACAACAAGCTTGGGTTCCGAGATTTGTCTGAGATGGAATCCCATTGAGCGACAAGGCCTCGGTGCAGGGCCCCATTACATCGGAGGCACCAGCGGTACCTCTACCCGCGGAGCCACTGATTCCACCAACCCTAGAAGCTAAGACTGCACGTCGCATGAGTGTTCTTCATGAGTTTCATCATTAGAGGCCTCCCAGGTTCTGCAGAGAGACGGACCCTCCGACGGACAAGGATTGGCTGGAGGCTATCGTCTGAGCCTTCAGATTTGTAAGGACACCAGCTGACCTCATGGTGATCCTTGTGGTGAGTCTCCTGCACGCAGCAGCAGGTAGATGGTCGAGCCTAATGCTCTAGGTGCATGACGATGCATCTCTACTTTGGACGGATATCGATAACCTCTTCCGCTCGGAGTTCATTCCAGCCACCCTTCATGCGGTGCGCATTGAGGAGCTACTACAGCTGCGGCAGGGCAGCATGATAGTAGCCCAGTACTCTGGGAGATTTACTGATCTCTCGTGCTACTCCAAGGAAATGGTACGGGACCCATTCTTCTTGGCACGGAACTTCGAGCAGGGACTGAGGCATGAGATCAGAGCTTTGATGATCTCCCTCAACATTCCGAAGAAAGAAGTAGTACTAGAGTGAGCCCTTATTTCAGAGAGCTTTCTTACTGATCCTACACCAGCAACAAGACATACTGCAGGGCGAAAAGTAGTGGATTCTTCTGTAGCTGGAAGTACACAGATGTTTTAGACGTCCATGCGGACCAGACCTTTAGGTGGGTGACCTCAGGATACTGTTTCGGAGGTGTGGGGTACACGTAGTAGAGCCAGTCATACGAGAGGCAGACAGTGCTATGCATGTGGTGGGCAGGGCCACATGGCTCGTGATTTCCCGACACACCATGCAGAGGAGCAGCAGACAGTTGAGGGACCACCTAGGTAGAGGTAGAGGTTAGACCACGGAGGTTTGCATGGAGCATTTGGATGAGGTAGAGGAGTTGGCCAAGTAGTAGGTGGTAGAAGATGCATCGGGGCTCTACCACTACGCCACCTGGAGTTCCAACCCGACCACAGGGAGCTGGTGGACAGAGGCAAGCTCAGATTTAAGAAGTGTAGGCTTATGGCCAGGGAGAACCTGATATGACTCGAGGTACTATCTATGTCTTCTCCACCCTTGCTGTAGTTCTTATAGACACAGGAGAGAGTCATTATTTCATTACTACTGCCCTTGTTCGGATCTTGGAGATTCCGAAAGATCCGTTGGCTCGATCCTTATGGCTAGAGACTCTTATGGGAGACGACTCGATGATTACGCACTGCTTCCGGTAGTGTGAGCTTACTCTAAGAGGTGAGAGATTCAACTAGGATCTTCTTGTAGTGGCGTCGAGGGCTTACGACATCATCCTGGGCATGGATTGGTTATCTATAGTCCATGCTCAAATCGACTATATTAGACGCATGGTACGGTGTGTCCGCACAGATGGGAGCAGGTTCACCTTCACCGGCGAGACAAGAGACTTTGCAGTGCAGGATGAACTCACATAGAGGAGAGGATAGCCGATTACCCATCAGTTGGCTAGTCTCATCCTAAGAGCAGTTGATGTGTAGAGTCTAAGATTTCCTGTTGTGGTGCATCAGTATGCGGATGGTTTTCCTGATGATGTTCCAGGACTACCTCCTCGTAGAGAGGTAGACTTCTATATTGACCTATACCCTGGGACAACCCCGATATCTACTCTAGCATATCGGATGTCTTTCGATGAGCTTCGAGAGCTACTGGTACTTCTGGAGGACTTGCTGGGAAAGAGATTCATCCGACCCAGTGTTTCACCCAGGGCTTCCACGATTTTGTTCACAAAGAAGGCGGACGGGAGGTTACGACTATCTGTCCAATACCATCTCCTGAACCAGGTGATTGTGAGGAACAAGTATCCACTTCTGAGGATAGATGATCTCTTCTATTAGCTCAGGGGAGCATGATGGTTCTCGAAGATAAACCTCAGGTCAAGCTATCGTCACCTCAGAGTTCAAGATGAGGATGTGCAGAAGACGTCCCTCAGGTGTCGGTATGGCCAGTATGAGTTTTTGGTTATGTCGTTCGGCATAACCAATTCTCTAGCAGTGTTCATGAGTCTAATGAACAGGATCTTCTAACCTTACCTCGATCAATTTGTCATAGTCTTCATCAACGACATACTGATTTACTCGACTACTGAAGTGGACCACACCTACCACTTGCGGGTCGTACTGGACACACTCCGAGAGCACAAGATTTATGGTAATCTCTCGAAGTGTCAATTCTAGATTCGAGAGGTCCACTTCTTGTGTCACGTCATCTATGAGGTGGGAGTTGTGGTGGATCTTGCGAAGATCGAGGCAGTACTAGCTTGGGAGCCACCCAGTATCGTGATGGAGGTGTAGAGTTTCCTAGGTATGGATAGGTACTATAGAAGTTTTTTCCAAACTTCTCGAGAGTTGCAGCACCACTTTCAGCATTGACGAAGAAGGGGAAACCCTTCGTGTGGTCAGACAGATGTCAGTAGAGCTTCCAGGAGCCGAGACAGATATTGACCAGTGCACCCATCTTGAGGCTACCAGAGGAAGGCGTAGGATACGTAGTTTACTGCGATGCATCAGGAACCAGACTCGGGTGTGTCTTGATGCAGGAGCGGGGATTGATCACCTATGGTTCACGACAGTTGAGGAAGCACGAGCAAAACTACGCTACCCATGACATGGAGTAAGTGGTAGTGGTCTTCGCCTTGAAGATGTGGTGACACTATCTGATGGGTGAGTGCTTTACAGTCTACTCTGAACACCAGAGTCTCAGGTACATCTTCTCGCAGAAGGACCTGAACCTGAGACGGTGGCAATGGCTCGAGTTCCTCCAGGACTATTACTTTGAGATAGTCTATACTCCTGAGAAGTGGAACATAGTAGCTGATGCTCTCAGCAGGAGGTCAGGAATCCAGCTACTTGGATAGGTGGTAGAGAATTTAGTCGCTTTGCAGATATCATTCATGGATAAAGATGGGGCAGCCTTTCTACAGTCGCTCACAGTCACTCCCCCACTACTTCAGCGGGTTAGGGAGGCACAACATAGGGATGTTGACTGTGAGACGCGACGTCTGCAGATATCCACAGGACAGGCACCTGATGGATTTTATATAGGAGGAGAGAACTTCATTTTTTTCAGAGGACGTACCATGGTACACATTTCATTACATGAGGAGGTGCTGAGAGAGTTTCACACTTCCCCATTGGCGGTACATCCAGGAGTAGCGAAGATGTACCAGGATCTCAGACGATAGCACTAGTGGTCGGGTATGAAGAAGGTTGTTGAAGAGTTTGTTTCACGATGCCTCACCTACCATCAGGTGACGGCAGAGCCCCAGGTTCTAGCAGGTGTGGTGCATCCCTTAGAGGTCCTGGAGTGGAATTGGAATGAGATATCTAGGGATTTCGTGATGCGACTTCCATGTACGTTTATAATACATGACTCCATCTGGGTGATCGTAGACCGACTCACCACGTCGGACCACTTCTTACCTATTAGAGAGTAGGGCTAAGTAGAGAGTTTGTGACACCTCTACATTCAGAAGATTATACAGATTCATGGTGTGCCATCGTCTATCATCTTTGATCGAGATTCCCACTTTACTTCCTGGCTTTGGAAGAGGTTACAGGAGGTATTTGGGATAAAGCTACGTCTGAGCAACGCCTTCCACCCTTAGACAGATGGCCAGATGGAGAGGACCATTCAGACTCTCGAGGACATGCTTTGTGCATCTGCCTTTGACTTTGGTCGCAGCTGGGAGGATCACCTACCCTTCGTAGAGTTTTCATACAACAACAGCTACCACTCCACCATTAGGATGGCACCATACGAAGCATTGTACGGCCGACATTTCAGATCACCTTTGGCCTAGACAAGACCCTGGGGAGTCAGCCCTTGTAATACTAGAGATGTTCTAGGCTACGACAGAAAAGGTTCAGATCATCCAGGAGCGGATGAGGATTGCACAGAGCTGACAGAACTCCTATGCTGATAGGAGGTAGAGACCACTGGAGTTTGAGGACGGTGACCATGTTTTCTTACAGGTCTCACATCGACGTGGATTATGGAGATTTGGTGGGGGTGTAAAGTTATCTCTGTGCTTTATCGGACCATTCCAGGTTCTCAGCAGGATAGGCGAGGTGGCTTATCACCTGGTTCTTCCACCTCAGTTGCACCTAGTTCATGAGGTCTTCCATGTATCTTAGCTGAAGAGATACATGCATGACATGTCACATATCATTGATCGCGGGGAGTTGGACATCCAAGATTGAGAGAATTTTGTCGATGTCCTGGTGGAGATCGAGGATTGACAGAAGTGGTTCCTACGTGAACGGTCGATTCCTCTTGTGCACATCAGGTGGCAGCAGAGAAACCTCCAGAAGATCATATGGGAGAGGGAGGCTCAGATGCGTGCACAGTTCCCTCATTTGTTTCCCTAGGTTATGATGTAGGATTACGGGGATGTAAATCCCCGAGGTGGGAGTAATGTAAAGACCTATAAATTTCAAGGAAATTTTTTTTTCTTAAATTCATTGGGATTTTAAAAGTACGCAGTTTCTGATGGCACCTGATTCTAAGGCTAGGTGTGCCTGGAATAAATTTTCGTAGTTTAGTTTGGGTACATTCAGTGAATGAACAATCGGGGTTTTCTATCTTTTGAATCAGTTCTCGGAATTGAAATTTGAGGGCACCGATGGAAACGAAGCACCGATAATTGCATAAGAGGACTTTTACTATAGATTCATTTACACGAGAGAAGGAGTTAAAAATTGGGGTTTAAATAAGAAGAGAATAAAAATGTGGAAAAAATTTTATTCTTTGACTATGGCGGTTTTATCCTACATGGGGGAGTTTGGGTGGGAACTACTAGCATCCTAACTACACATGTGAGGATAAATGTGAGGTGGGGCCCACACGAGCCCCAACCCTTCAAATTCATTAACCCCCCCCCCATTAAACCCTTGTTTTTTATTGGGTAACTCCCCACTCTCTCACGTCAATTCATGCCAACACACAATTAATCAATTGATTGAATTAAGTGTTTAAATTTTGCAATTTGAATGCATGACATGTTTTAATTAAATAATAGGAGCCTTATTTTATTTGTTGGTTGGATTGTTGTGTTGAGAATTGGTGGAGAGAACTCTTGCCCATTTTGAATAACTTCATCTTCAACGAAGAACGCCATCTCTCCAACGTGAGTGATCATCTTCTTCCCTACGTGATAAAAGAAGAGACGTCATTTCCTCGGGTGCACACTGACGAAGACGGAAACAATGCCATCTTTCGTGGTGGTTGACAACTGCAAGCTTCCTTCGAGGTAGGGGTTAATTATTTTGTTCAATTTTTATCTTTGACCTTTGTTGATTAAAATTTGGCCACTTGATATCGTTATAATGGGAGGAGATCGGACCACACAAACACAGCCGATCATCCTCTCCTCTTTCTTGTTGATCAATGTTGATGTTTGAGGCAGAGGTGACATGGTTCCGATGCACCGCGCGTGGACGAGGAGGACCGCAGCCAAAGTGGGCCGTGGTGGTGGAGTGTGGCAACGTCGTGCCGCGCCGGTGAGGCCGAAGTGACCGTGGCCGGAGCGGGCCATGGTGGGGGTGCGTGGTGCCGTCGCACCACCCTAGAGAACAGAAGAAGGCCGCGGATAGAGTGCGCTGCGGCGGAGGGGCTAGGCACCATCGTGTCGCCCCGGTCGATCAAGAGCCCTGGTTTAAGGCCGTGGTGGTCATCCAAGGGCGGTCGACTGAGCCTGCCACTGGCGCCACCTTGAGGTGGGACCCGAGGGGGTCCCGTGGTTACACAGTCGGCCACCCATAAAGGTCGGGCGTTAGAAGAAACTGGGGGGTTGTAACCCCATAACTGGATCCTAGGGCAGACCCCTCAGGGTCCGCCGTTTTCGCAAATCCGGGGCTGTGCCCCCCTTTGCGCCCCACTTGGCCAGAGACGAGCCACTGCCGACTTCCGAATTGGGCCGTAGGCCGAACGGGCTGGGCCGGCTATGTCCAACTGGGTCGGGCCGCGCCCAATCATGCCAGACCCAGACCCAGGTTGAGTCGACCTGTTTCAGGCCATCCTAGTGGGTATTGAGCCGAGTCAGACCGGGCCCAGACCCCTTATTTTCGGACCAGGTTCGTTCCAATGCACATATCATGGGTTACGGACCTCCGATTGACACACTGTCAGTTGGGTATGGATTCATGGATTGAGACGATCATTTCAGTATATTACACTCGAGGTTTCTATGATGTTTTGGTAAGGTCGGGTTGGTTCTAACCCAAAACCGACCAGGCCCTTGGAGCGGAAATGCTTATAACTTAATGACCGGACGTCTGAATTATGTGCCGTTAATTACGTTGAATTACTCTTAGTGAGACAGTTCTTTTGGCTTACAACACTCGAGGTTTGGACGCAGCTGGATTATGGTCAGGTTGGCATAGCTTAAAAACTAACTGGGCCCCTGGGATAGAAAATCCAATAACTCTCAGACCAGGCGTCCAATTGAAGCGTTGTCTGTCGTGTTGAGTTCCTATTGACGAGATGAAACATTTTGATACATAAAATCTGGACTTTGTGATAGTTGATATGTCTATTCCCTTGGCTCGCGGAGCAGACCCTCCCGGAATCGAGCATGCTGTGTGCAGGAACCCTTGAGCTGTCTGCGACATTGACGTCGACAACGACTGTAATTGGATCCTACGTGGGTTTAAAAATGTGGATGACTGTACTTGGATCCTCCATTGGTTTGGCAGAAATGATGATTGTACATACGATGTTAGGTGGGTTTGGCAGTGATGGTTAATGTACTAGGATCTTACATGGGTTTGGCAGTGACAACCTCTGTACTTGGATCCTACCTGGGTTCGGCAGAGGAGATGATTTAAAGGCTACATCTAATCATCTCCACCCCTCATCATGAGTAGTATACCTGTGTGATCTGTGTCTTGAAGTCCAATTAATATCATCGATATGATTGACTTGTTTTCCTGTGTGGATTGAGGTGTGCATTCTTGTATGGACTTGGTTGTACTTGGGCTTATGAGTTGGAGCAGAACTGGAATTGATGACTTAGGTATATGTATGGGCATATACCTAAGTAGGGTTGGTTGATACTTCATGTGTGTATCTTTCCTTTGTGGTAAATCCTTTGTGGATTCTGGGAGGACTTCGGGGGTCTTGGGGTTCCAAATGGGTATAATATACAAACCCATGCACGAGCTGTGCCCACACTACGTTGTGTTGGTTGCAGACGACGGACATCACTGTGCGTGGTTGAGGCTTCTGGAGTCGAACGGTACCCGGAGGTAGACTATTAGGTGGGACGTACACGGAGTGGACGACTGAACCCGAGGAGATTAGGAGACAATATGTACCCACCCATTAGGTGGGATAGCCAGAGGAAGACTCGGTGGTTGCTGATTTACTTTACTACTACTGTACTTTCTTTTCAATTATACTGTACTTTCAGATGGGTTTGTATTGTAGCGCATTTACATTTCAGCACTTACTTTTGTACTCAGTTTACTCAGTGTTTACTTCATCTTGCGTACTCTACTGTGTTCTTTACTTGTATAAAGGCAATTTCTTCCCTTTTTGTTTGTATTTACGCCTTTGGTGCTAGTCGCCAGCCCCTGGCCTATGGAAGGCGGGATTGGGGTAGTCACGACACGGGCCCCGAGGATGGGTTGTGACAAATATTAGCATTTTAATGCGTGTAGGTGTTTTTTCAAGGGGAGGGTTTGGTTATTTAAACTTGAGGAGATGTTTTTTTTAGAATAAGAAATTACATAAAATATTATATCAATGGAAAATCTTGTAATATTGAATTTCCAAAAAAATACAAAATATGTCAACATAATATAATTTTTTTCGAATTTAAACCCCTTTATAGTTCAAATTCACTTATTTTACTAAAACGGAATCCGAAAGAAACATTCACTTTAAGGGGTCACTTATGAATTTAGGTTTTAGAAAAATATTTTTTTGTTTTGACATTTTTTAGTATTTTAATTAATCATTAATGAATTAAAATTTATTTTGTTCCATTATTATGTTTGATAAATTCTTATGTTATTATTACATTATAAATTATGAAATTCAATATATACCAGCTATGGGGAAAACTATATTTTTAACTATTTGACTAAAAGTTTATGTATTTCAGATAATTAACGGAAAATAACTCTTAAACAATTTTGAAATTTTGAATTCAAAATTGATATTAATTTTATCAAAATAAATATCTAATATAGGAATGATTAATTTTTAATGTAACAATTATTATTATTACATAGTACTTTGAATTTTTTTTAAAATATGCTTATATTTTCTTTGAGTTTATTAATAATAATATTTAGTTTTCAATATTATAATGTTTATAATAACATATATTATTAATGATAACCATTATTTAAATATGAATTTATTATTTTTGTTTTAAATTAATATTCCCAACAATCATGTCACTATTACCTTTAGTGAGATCACTATTCTTGATGGTAAGGTTACTATTAAAGTGGCCACATTACTATTTCACAGCTAGTGTTACCTATTATAAAAAACATCATTATTTTAGAAATTTTAAAATAATTTTGATCCTAATGTTATATAGTTTCATTTTTTATGATGTTGATTGGTTAACTAGTATTCTTGTTCATTTATTTAGTGTTGGTTGTGGGGGTAGTGATTCTAGAAAATGGGGTCGATCCATATTTTCCAATTTTAGATTTTATATTATTTCTAATTATAATGTTTTGAATTTTCAATGGCTTCATATATTAAAATTTTAGTGATATTTGTTGATGAATTTTATTTTTTTGGTTTACCTATCTGATCAATGCGTATACTACTTGTATAATATAATAAAATAAAAAATTATTTACAAAAAATATCATTTTAAAATATTGGATCATTACATTCTCACAAAACCCCCATTTTAAATTTCATACATGGTATTTTAACTCATATTCTTGGTTGAGAATAGATTAGCGTACTTTTGTTTCATTGTTTCCTTTTGTTCCATTGTCTCCTCTTCATACATATGGTTCAACCAAAGAACTTTGATAAGGTGAGTTGTCTTGTTGTGTAGAAAAATTTATCTATGGTCTAGAATCTTCACCAACTTATATTCATAAGAGAGGTAATTATATAGTTTTACAACCTATAGACATAGTACATATAAGGTTTTGGGTATATAAATCATCGTGGGAAATACAGAAAAACATCATGAAATTGAGAAACATTTAGTGGCAGTGAAATATAGTAGGCCACTACACACATATGATCAAGGATATAAAAGAGACCAATGTACCAAGGGATATGATTATGCTTCTTTCGAGACGATATGAATCTTTTCCACGACGATATTATATGGAAAACTACATCTACAACATCAAACTCCAAGTCTCCATTACGGTTGTCAAAATAGTTCTTTTGCAAACTCGTAACAGATTTTACATGTTTTTCGATGGATTTGAGCTTCATTTTTCGTCTCTTTAACTAGATATAGTCCATGTAGAAATGTTTCACCAACTTCATCCCAAAAAGTAAGAGTAATATATCACTTCTTATATAAAGCTTCATATAGAACCATTTGAATATCCATTTTGATGATGTTTTTGTATGAGATCTCAAATAATCAGAGATATTGATCTCACTCGACATTAAATTTTGTTGAGTTGGATCTCATTATTTTAAGGCATGCCTGAATAGTATTTTAGAGTTAGAAATCAGTTTTGTGATGATATTCCATATGAATTTTCAGTTAAATTATCAAATTATGTTGGACACATCTTAAAAATTTATATGTGAACCATAGATCATAATAAAAAATAATCAAAAGTGGTGCCTTGTACAGCTTCACCACATCCTTCACATATTTCATGGAAATTTTTCGACATATAAATCTTCCAGAATAGTGATAAGGCTATCAATCTCAGTGATTCAATCCACCACAAATGATATCAAATGGTTTCTTTTGGTTGTCTTTTGGAGACTAGTGATAATTTATATAGTGACATTACCCCATTTTCACAAGGGTATAGAAAATGATTCCATCATAATATAGAAATTCTATTTCTCAACATTGATATGCTATTATACCAATAACCTTGATATATACTCTGTAATATCATTATTTTTATTTTCCGGTCATAATTTCTCTTAAAGATCAATGCGGGTCTTGGTGAAATTGGATATATAGATAATTATGAGCTATGATCATTATATAATAGCTCTTTATTTATCTTAGATAACAAATACACATAATGTTATATCTCAAACCGAATCACACCATCCTCGTCAAAATAGAATTCATAAAACTTCTCTTCCATAAACAATGTTTATTTCTTATCAAGATCCAGATCATTTGTTTATGCCTCCAAGATCTTCTCTTAAATAGATAACTATGAAATCATTTGGAAAAGGTTGGATATATTCCTTAGGTACAATAGTATTTTTGAGATCCATATCTTGTTCACCTTTCCCTAATGGTAGTGAATATAGAAATTGTAATCCTTGATGAGCTCTAGCCATCTTATTTCATGCATGTTGATCCCTTATTGTGTGAATAAATATAAATATAGATATTAGAATCTTTTGATCGGTATATATTTCAAAATTCTCAACATATAGGTATTTATTCCAAATCGTCAAGGAGAATAGCGTTTACATGGTAACTCTAGATCATATATCATGTTGTTTTGCTCTGGGATCCTCAACTGGCATGGGGAAGAATTCCTACCACCCATAAAGGATATATAGGTACAAGATAAGAATTTGTCCAACCCTCACACAACGATTCATCTGACACGGTGTAAGAATGCCTCTCTCCTACACACGGAGATTCATATGGCACAGGGTAAGAATGTGTCCCACCCACACATGGAGATTCATCTGGCCCGGGGTAAGAATGCCTCCCGCCCACACATGGGTTATCACAAGTACATCAACACAATAAGGAACAACCATTCACATCACAATATATATAAGGAAATCCATGTTATATCATATCACATTAATCACATTAAAAGGAAAAAAACATTTCAAATCTTTTATGGGGTTCAGGATATCTCATCTTAGCCAACCTCTAACCAAGTAATCTCATTTTCCGAACATGGAAAAAGCCTTTCGAGACATATCATTAAGGTCCAAAGGTGAAAAAGGGAAAAATCTCAAGACATATCACCTATGGTTGAGCACACCCAGTCCACACCTCATTTAAATACACTAACAATGTTAGATTCATTAATCTCATACCATACATGTCATTTAGATATGATGCAGTCATTAAAAATAAGAGGTTTGGTGAAAGACAAACCATGACATGACAATAATAACTCAAAAAGGAGAAAACCCAAAATGGAAACCACATGACCAGCTACTGTAGAGATGTAGGCGTAGGATCACCTAATATCGACCTCAGATTTATAGTAGGTTGGAAGAGATCTGATTACTAGTCCAATTCCCTGGAAATAAGGCATATGAACCTATGGAAAAATAATGAAATTACAACCAAGATTTACCGAGGAAGGAATATTAGGTGTGGTAAGCCTTACCTTGGCCTATACAATGCATCCTATGGATAAATAATTGGGTGCTGGATGAATATGCAGAAAGAGATTGAGAGAGGACATGGTTTGGAACTCAAAGAGGAGTTCTCCCCTTAGTTCTGTCAGCTGGAAGAAGAAATAAAAGGGATTTAGGCTTAAATAGAATTAAGGGAAAATTTGGAACTTTCACCCAGAACAGGGTCGCACGGTTTAGGGGCATGGTTTACCCAAACCATGCGCAGACTATGTGCACATCACTACCTCTAGACCAAAGGATACATGGTCGTGCATCTTGGTTTGCATGGCTATGCGCCCCTGAAGGTTCCCCTGTATGTAGTCACATGGTTTATCCCAAACCGTGTGTAGACCATGAGCAGGCCGTGCGCCATTGTCTGTAAGTACATTTTTCAAAATCTCGTGCTCTAAACCAACCTCGTACACTCCCCAGACCTTCTTTAGGATGTTACACAAATTACAAATGCTTTAAGGAAATATTTGAAATCCAAAATAACAATATGTACCTTTTCCAAAGAGTCATGTCATTACAACCACCCCTCCTTAAAGCAACTCGTCCCTGAGTTGAACTTTCGGGGGTACATAGGTGTCATTAATGAATATCTTTGGCCATTGAGAACATATATCAGCCTCCCACTCTTAGGTCTAATTTTGTACCTGACCATGCTTCTATATCACCCGTACAAGAGGAACAGACCTGCCATGGAGTGTATTCATGCTCCGGTCAACAATTCGCATCGGACATTCCTCCAAGGAAGCATCCATATTCAGTTCAACCTCATCAGGCTGAAAAACACGATTTGGATCTGAAAAGTACCGGTGTAGATGAGATACATGAAAAACATCGTGAATGGATTGATATCTCTACAGAAGTGAAAGATGGTAAGCTACTAGTCTGATCCGCTTCATCACCTCAAAGGGTTCTACAAACCTCAGCGAAAGCATACCCTTCATCTATATGCATCTTTTCCCCAACCTGGGTGTGACCTTCAAGAAAACCCAATTTCCAACCTCGAACCCAAGAGGTCGTTGGTGCTTGTTAGCATAGGATTGTTGTCTAGACTGAGCTGTCTACATACGCTTCATAATAAGTTTTATCTGCTCTGTAGTCTCCTGCACAAGACGTGGTCCTAGAATAGCTTCCTCCCCTACTTCAAGCCAAAACAAAGGAGATCGACAAGTCCTACTATATAAGGTTTCATAGGTAGCCATCTCAATGTTAGCCTGGAAGTTATTTTTATAACTGAATTTGACAAGAGGAATGTGTTTCTCCCATGAACCTCCAAAATCTTGAACACAAGCACGTAATATATCCTCTATTACCGGTATAGTCTGCTTAGTCTTTCCATTAGTCTGTGGGAGATAGGTCGTACTCAAAAGTAGCTACATACCCAAGGACTTCTGTAACCACTACTAAAAAAACAGGCAATATCAGCGGTAAAATCGGGCATTAACAGCACTAGAAAAGCGCTGTAAAGCTCAGCGCTGATAAAGGGGGGGGGGGCTTTAACAGCGCTAAAATAGAACTATTAAAGGACACTTTTAACAGTGCTAAAAAATCACTGTTAAATGTAACCATTAACACCACTAAAAAATCTATATTAAATGTAACCTTTAACAGTGCTAAAAAGCACCGTTAAAGGTCTCCTTTAACAGCACTAAAAATACGCGGTTAAATCCATGACTTTAACTGTGATTTTTTAGTGCTGTTAAATTTGTCGTTTAACAGCACTTTTTTTTGCCCTGTTAAAGGATACAATTAACAGCGCTAAAAAATCGCTGTTAAAGGACACCCTTTACAGTGCTAAAAAAGCACTGTTAAACCCCTGCCTGCTGCAAATAAAAAATCTGCATCAGTACATCCAGCTGAACATACCTGTAGAAAAACCGGTATATCAACCACAAACAAGTCATCAACCGATCACAACCCAACCATTAAATACTTAAATTTCCCCAAACACCCATAACACAACCCAACCACAACCAAATCCTTCATATCAATGTACTCAACCGATCTAAACACTTAAGATGGATTTTACCCAAGACTCTCTAATTCAAAACTCCGATCATGTCATCAACCAACACTTAATTTCTATCGTGCTCCCCACTATATGCTTTAGATCACAAACACCACCATCTGATGTTTAACACCTCCATTATTGGGAATGAACCACTAGAACCCCACATTATATAAGGATATTGCATGATGTTCAAACATAGCGAGAGGAGAAGAGAAGGTGAAAGTCCCGTAGACGAACAACATCAACAATGAAAATCCACCACCATTTCACTATATACATTAAAATCATATCTTTATGAACGTCCATGTGAATTTTTATCTTACTTCCATTGAGGATGATGCATGTTCGTCAACTTGTTTTGGAAATTGTTTATCTTCATCTGTGCCTTGTACTTGCACCCATGAATTTGAAGCTGAGTATGCGTACATAATAGTTGAGGTGGGGTTGACTCGTACACATCACATAAGACCCATGAATCGTTGTCATAAAGTTTCAACACAATCCAAAGGCGTTTGGTCAGTTTCCCGTATGTCAGTTGTTGATTTCACTTAAAAATAAGTCCATTTTAAAAAAACAGTGGCACTTTGAGTGGTGTCGGCCACACCGGGCCTTTGATTGAGTCGGGGTTGACTCATAAATATCAAATTTGACCCATGGATCGTTTTCCTTAAGTTTCAATAGAATCCGAATGTGTTTGGTTAGTTTCTCGTATGTTAGTTGTTGATTTTTTCACATAAAAATAAGTCCATTTTGAATAAAATAGAGGCACTTTGAGTGGTGTCGGCCACACTGGGCCTCGGATTGAGGCAGGGTCGACTTGTACATGTCACATTTGACTCATGGATCGTTTTCCTTATGTTTCAATAGAAACCAAATGTGTTTGTTCGTTTTGGCGTATGTGTGTAAAATATTGTCCATTTTAAACAAAATACATACACTTGGAGTGATACTGGAAACACCGCGCCTCGAATTGAGGCAGGGTTGACTCTTACACGTCACATATGACCACTGTATCATTTTCCTAAAGTGTCAACACAATCCTAAGGCCTTTGGTTGGTTTCCCGTATATCAGTTGTTGATTTCTCAATTAAAAATAAATCCATTTTCAACAAAAGATAGGCACTTGGAGGGGTGTCATCCACACCAGGCCTCAAATTGATGTGAGGTTGACTTGTACACATCAAATTTGACTAATGGATCATTTTTCTTAAGTTTAAACAAAATCCAAGTGCGTTTGGTTGGTTTCTGGTATGTCAGTTGTTGATTTCACATAAAAATAAGTCCATTTTGAACAAAATAGAGACACTTTTAGTGGTGTCGGCCACACCGAGCCTCTGATTAAGGCGGGGTTGACTCTTACATGTCACATTTGACCCATGTATCATTTTTATAAAGTTTCAACAGAATTATAATGCGTTTGGTCGGTTTTCCGTATGTCAGTTGCTGATTTCACTTAAAATTAAGTCAATTTTTAACAAAAATAGAGGCACTTTGAGTGTTGTCGGCCACACTGGGCGTCTTATTGAGGCAGGGTTGACATTTACATGTCACATTTTACTCATGGATCGTTTTCCTTAAGTTTCAATAGAAACCGAATGTGTTTGGTCAGTTTGGCATATGTATGTAAAATATTGTCCATTTTAAACAAAATTCATACACTTGGAGTGATACTGGCCACAACACACCTCAGATTGAGGCAGAGATGACTCGTACACATCACATATGACCCAAGAATCATTTTCCAAAAGTTTCAACACAATATGAAGGCGTTTGGTGGGTTTCCCGTATGTCAGTTGTCGATTTCACTAAAAAATAAATCCATTTTGAACAAAATAGAGGCACTTTGAGTGGTTTCTGCCACACCGGGCCTCAGATTGAGTCGGGGTTGACTCTTACACCTCAAATATGACCCATGGATCATTTTCCTAAAGTTTCAATAGAATCCGAATGCATTTGGTCGGTTTTCCATATGTCAGTTTTTGATTTCACTTAAAATTAAGTCCATTTTTTACAAAATAGAGAAACTGTGAGTGGTGTCGTCCACACTAGGCCTCTGATTGATGCGGGGTTGACTCGTACACGTCACGCATGAGTCATGGATTGTTTTGAAAAAGTATCAACAGAATTAGACGTTTTTAGATTGGTTTGGCATATGTACGTAAAATATTGTCCATTTTGAACAAAATACATACACTTGGAGTGATACCAGTCACACTATGCCTCGGATTGAGGCAGGTTTGACTCTCACATGTCACATTTGACCCATGGATCGTTGTTCTTAAGTTTAAATAGAATCCAAATGCATTTGGTTGGTTTTCTTTATGTCAGTTGTTGATTTCACTTAAAATTAGGTCCATTTTTAAGAAAACAGTGACACTATGAGTGGTGTCGGCCACACCGGGCCTCGGATTGATTCAGAGATGACTCGTACACATCACACATGAGTCATGGATCATTGTGAAAAAAAATAAACACAATCAGAATCCTTTATATTGGTTTGGTGTATGTGTGGAAATTATTGTCCATTTTAAAAAAATACATACACTTTGAGTGATACCGGTCACACCGTGCATCATATTGAGGCGGGGTTGACTCGTACACGTCACATATGACCCATGAATCGTTGTCCTAAAGTGACAACACAATCCGAAGTCATTTGGTCAGTTTTATGTATGTTAGTTGTTGATTTCTCACTTAAAAATAAGTCCATTTTGAACAAAATAGAGGCACTTGGAGTGGTGCCAGCCACACCAGGGCTCAGATTGAGGCGTAGTTGACTCGTACACGTCACTTTTGAAGGTGAGTATGCATACATGAAAGTTGATCTTCTTAGAGAAGAGTTTCTGGAAGAGTATAAGGGACATGAAGCAGTGAATATCATTAAAGTGTTGGAGAAAATGTGGTTGCTACAAACAATGTGGCCATCGGCTTGTGCAAGGCGGCCTATGTTACAACTTGCGGTTGTTGTACTTTATTTTTTCCTGGAGGGTTTCAGTTTAAATTCATTTTCGAATGATCATTGCTAGCCATTGTCTTTTAGGTTTTTTTGACAACCTAGGGGAAATGGTGGGGTTTGCAGAAATTGGAGGATATGTCAAAGGGTGATTTTGTGTGTGAATATGTTTGAGAAATGTTAACTCACATAGTTCTGAAAAGAGTCGCTTTTTAAAAGAAATTCTCATGTTTAGATACATCTCAAGATGGTCAGTTTAAGGAAATTTTGAGGGAAACTACTAAAGACATGATAAAATATACACACATCCCCCACTTTTAGATTGTTTTCTACTACAATGATCTTCCAACCAAGATCTGCATTAGAACGCTCAGGATACAAAGATCAATTCACTACACACCTTAGAGAATGATCTGAATCCCAAACCATGACAGCATTATGTTTTTCCTTGAAAATTCTCTTGGCGAACTAGAATGTCAACTCACTCTTGTGATTTTTCATCTCTACATATCTCTTCATGTGTGCAGCTATTGCCATTGCAGTTCGCCAAAATAATTTTCAAGGAAAAACATAATGCTGTCATGGTTTGGGCTTTAGATCAATCTCGAAGGTGGGAAGTGAACTTATCTATATATAATGAGCATTCTAATGCATATTTGGGTTGCAAGATCATTGTAGTAGACAACGATCTAAAAGTGGGGGATGTGTGCATATTTGAGCATGTCTGTAGTAGTGTCCCCCTCAAAATATCTTTAAACTGACCATCTTGAGATGTATCTAAACACGCGACTTTCTTTTAAATAGTGAATCTTTTCAGAAATGTTTGAGTTAACCATTATCCAACATATTCACACACAAAATCATCCTTCGACATATCCTCCAATGTCTGCAGACCCCACCCTTTCCCCTCAGCTATCAAAAAAACCTAAAAGACAATTGCTAGCAATGATCATTCCAAAATGCATTTAAACTGAAACCCTCCAGAAAAATATAAAGTACAATACCTGCAATTTGTAACTTAGTCTGCCTTTCAAAATCCAATCCATGGGTCATATGTGATGTGTACGAGTCAACCTCGCCTCAATCTGAGGCACGGTGTGAACGGTATCACTCCAAGTGTATGTATTTTGTTTAAAAAGGACAATATTTTACGTACATACGCCTAACCGATATAATGGCTTCTGATTATGTTGATACTTTTTTAAAATGATCCATGACTCATGTGTGATGTGTATGAGTCAACCCAGCATCAATATGAGGCCCGGTGTGGCCGACACCACTCACAGTGTCGCTGTTTTGTTAAAAATAGACTTAATTTTAAGTGAAATCAACAACTGACATACGGAAAACCTACCAAACGCATTTGGATTCTATTGAAACTTAAGGAAAATGATCCATGGGACAAATGTTACGTGTACGAGTCAACGCCTCCATAATCCGAGGCAGGGTGTGACCTGTATCACTCCCAGTGTATGTATTTTGTTTAAAATGGACTTATTTTTAAGTGAAATCAACAACTGTCATACGAGAAACCAACCAAACGCATTCGGATTCTGTTGAAACTTAAGGACAACCAAGATGTGCATTAGAACACTCATGATACATAGAGAAATTCACTACCCACCTTCGAGAATGAATTTAAGCCCAAACCAGGACAACATTATGTTTTTCATTGAAAATTCTCTTGGTGAACTGGAATCGCAATAGCTACACACATGATGAGACAAGTAGAGACGCAAAATCACAAGAGTGAGTTTCCATTCTAGTTCTCCAAGAGAATTTTCACTCGCTTGTTGAAACAGAGGAAAGATCTTTAAATTTAGCATCAATTTCCAAATCATTGGAACAATTTCTTGCATTGGATGTTCTAAATGCCACATTTAACATCCCATCTTGTTCATCAAATGGATTGGTGAAATTCCAATCTATCATGGAAGTGGCCGCATACATGCAACTAATGATTGGAGATTTTTCTGGTTCATGCATGATATGAAGGTATTTTGGAGATTTTACTGGTTTTTTTTACCAAAGACCAAAGAAATGTGGGTCATCATTCTTGCATGTTTCCGGTGCATTTCATCTGTTAAAATGGACAAATGACCCATTGGAGAAAGAATGTTTTATTTAATAATAATTACAATTTTTCTACAAACATTTACATTCAAGAATGTTTCATCTTTTTATCCCCATGAACCCCTCTCAAAAATTTCCTCCAATTATACGCGTCTGCAACTCTTGCAATAAAAGTTAGATCTTAATGCTATTTCTGGACAATCTTGCATTAGGTATGCAGCCCACTCATTTCTGAACATATCTACATCGTTTTATGAATATGATGCTTTTTGGAATTCATAATAGTACTGAAAAATATATAAATAAATAATAAATAAATAATTTAAATGAAATAGTACATGTTTTGGAAAATACCTCTTTAGGGATGCTAGTTAGTCCATTGACAATGATCTCTCTCATGAATCTACAAACATAATAACTGTAATCTTTGTCGTTTGTTTGTTTTGGACACTGCCGAAACATTGATCATGAGGAGAGTAAGTAACTTCTTTTGATATATGTTTGGATAGTGCAATTTTATTATATATACCCTGATATTTGTCCAGACATAGTAAATGCATGGCTCCATATGCTTAGCCCCTATCCTCATACCATGATTTAGATGATATTGGTACACCGCCCTATCATAACAGAATCCTAGGTAAAAGATAATATATATTATATAACTTGATGTTTATACCTAAAACGTAGGATGTAGTGTCTTACAGATTGACAAAATGCATCACATGCGGTCGGTTTGTCAGATATCCGTGCTTTAAATCCAGAAAATAAATCTTGGGAGTATCCAAATTCATCGAAATTATCAGCCAATGTTGCCTAAATACACAAAAAGGAATAAGTAATGAAATAAATGAAAATATAATTGATATGCTTTAATCATAGAGTTTTACCCCTACACGGTTGGTATGAGGAAGAGTCTGTCATCCGTTATCTTTCTGTCAAATGATTTCAACAAAGCAGTCTCTCTTTCCTTATTTTTTGATTCTGATGATTTTATTTCTTCTGTTGATGTGATATGAGGACTGAAGAGTCCGAATTTTGGCTCATGAGGAAAACCCTTCAACTTTATTTCATATATACGGCTGTCAATAATATAAAATGTATTTAATCATAATTATCACAATATATTAGCTTTTGGAAAAGCGACGGGGTTGAAAAAATACCTCATATACACATTTACACTTGTGACGCTGAGCCACCCATACTCAAGGATCTCATTTACATTCTCAGCAGCAAAAAAATCTTATATTTCCTCTCCATACATATTCTATTTAAAAACAACTAAATGGATACTTCCATTTCTCAACCTCGAATCCACATGAGTCTTCAATGAAATTAAATGTGGATATAGAATAGGCGGTGTAATTTCGCTTTCAGTTTATCTTTTGGATTGGCTGGACGATCCTTTCAATGCTCCCAAGTTTCCTTTCACCTCATCCCCTTTCTTCGTCTACAATAAAATTAATTGGTTCAGACCTTTTTTTGTTAAAGGTTTGGCTTAAAAAACAGAAAATAAATACCTCTTTTTCGGCATGTAGTCTCACAAGTTGTGATGGTCGTGCAATGAATGTCCCAATAGCTTGTTCGACTATACAAATATCATTATCATCAAGTGGAACAGGTAATTGTGTTGTTGGATCATGAGATACTTTAAGCATCACTTTCAGATGATCTTTTAGAAGTGGTCTATTGTGCTGTGTCTCTTCTGAGATGTTGAATGCTGTAGCCCTCGCTATAAGGCGACAGGTGGGTGTTGAAAGATATAAATCACAATCATTATCACCCTATGGAAGATCAGTATAGGAATAAATCAGTGTTTTCCTGATTCACATTTCATCAGAACAATTAATAGAATATTGATTACCACGGCTAAGACAGCTCTTTGAGGGGAATGGCTCACCTCAAAGTTGGTGGGGTGTGGGGAAGGATCTTCATGTGCTGGTTGTTCCCGAGTTGTCTCTTCTCTCGGCTTCTCACCCATTAATGTTTCTAGCAACTCTCTCTTCCATTGAAAATGTTCTTCAAGAGTTTCTAGTCTATTTTTCATTGCTGTCATTTATTCATTTTTTTCATCCTCTTGTTTTTTTCACACAATATACTCGGGGTGTCACCCCAAACCCCCCAGCTCTGATGCGACCATATTGTTCTGGCCGCTTCAAATCTGTCGCTAATATGTCTGCACCAGCTGCAAGAGTACCTGAATCCTGTGACTGTCGGATATAAGAAAATAAGTAATTATTATTATGTAATATCAATTTAAAACAAAACATTTTATCGTGTCATACTTACACATATTTCCTACACTTTTTTGTGTTTTCATCAACTAGATTCCCTTCCATATCCACACGTGCCTCCTTATATAGCACATGACAAGGGATGGATGTGTGTTTGGTTTCATGGGCATCAATCTACATATAAATAGGGAAATATTTTTATAATTTTGTTTCTTGACACATAACAATATCACTGTAAAATTAAAAAATGCACCATTTTCTTTTCTAGTGAGGCGAACCCCATCCTTGATTTACGATAGGGGTACATCGGTTTTGATGCGTGTTCCCTGTTTTCAGTACTATGTTGCTATTTCATAAATGAAATATTAACAATCAAAGTGATGAATACATGTATATCCTCAAAAAACATATTATCAGTCACAATATTCCTGAAACTTTTGATCCCCATGATGACCAACAAATGAATCCCATGATTCTTGGGATATCAAGTAAGTGTAGACAATGGGTGGGTGTGGGTTTATTTTACCCTTGGAATCTTTCAGATGATATTTTGTAAGAAGAGTTTGAAAACCTCTATGACACCTTCTGGAAAGCCTTAGTACATATGTCTTGTGTGAATCATCTACTATAAATGCACTCGGCAATGGATTCTGAAGAGTAAGACACTGTCTCATTATTTTATTTTCTAGTAAATTAAAGAAATGAAATCAAAATGTTACCTTAATTTCTTCCCACATCACAGCCTTCAGGCCGGACGCAACATGGTTCCATGAAGCTATGTCCATCGACACGCGTTGTCGAGTGACAATTCTAATGTAACTGCTAAACATTTACTTGTTGGGGTTAACGTGTTGGCCCTGTGCATTCTAACCAACATCAAATTTTATTCCTTTGATCTTTTCCTTCAGAACGTTAGCCAACACTGTTAAACTACGACGCACCTGTTTTTTCTGCGATGCCGCTCCTTTATCCCCGACCATTTCGTCTATATCAGCATCATCGATGTTTTCATCTAAAATGCTAGCATCAGCATTTTCAGATGGTTGTTGGACCTCAACAAGAGGAGCACCAATAGAAGCATCAGTAGCACCAACAACAATAGGTTGAGGTTGAGAGGCTTGAGAGGCCTGTTCAGAAGCAGCAGCAGCAGAAGCAGCAGCAGCAGCTTGAGAGGCTTGTTCAGCCTCGAGGTTAGGAGCACCAGAATGTGCAGAAGTCATTATCTACAAAAAGGTCTAACACTTAAGTTGGATTACATAAATGCAATAATGATAAGATAATAACATGAGATAACAAGATCTATATTACAATCAAAATATAACATGTTTATTGAACTCTCTTTTTTTCAAAGGCTGAAGGGATTTGACACCTCTATCGATATTCAAAATCTCTTCCTTGTGGTCTCCTCTAACATAAAAAATGTCATCTTCATTGGGACTGCTGCAAAATGATTGTGACGTCCCACTAAAAGGATCATCCTCAATTAAATTTTCATAGGACCCATCAGTAGTTTTGGACGATAACAGAACAATCGACCACTTTCGGTTTGCAGGGTATGGCACATAAAATACTTGTACCGCTTGTGATGCCATTATAAATTGTTCGTCTTTGTACCCTTATTTACTAAAATCAACTTTCACAAATCCCAATTCATCTATTTTAACTCCACTGTTGTTATCAACCCAGTTGCATTGAAAAATCAGCAATAATAATGTCGTATAATCCATCTCCCATATTCTTTTGATAATGCCAAGGTATGACATATTCGCATAAATTGGATTCCTGTCGTTACTACCAGAAACATGCATCGCTTCATCCAAAAGTGTTACTCCCCTATTTTTCATGGTACTATCTTCATCATGTTTATCTATATAGAATGTATATCCATTAATTACATAACCATTGTAAGATAATATATACACGCTTGGTCCGGCAGCTAGCCATCGAAGTCTTTCTGAAATTGAATTCGGATTTTCATCTAACTCCTTAAAAATATGGTCACGAAAAAATCCTATAAACTGGTGATTATGTGTATTTGATATCAATTTTTCAGCCCTTGATGGATTCAACTGTCTCAAAATTTCTTTGTGGGTTTCAATATAAGGAGCAACCTCCCAACTGTTATGCAAAACATAAAGGTGGGCCTGCTCCCGATCTGTAATATTGATTGTCACAACATCTCTTCCAGCAATTCCCTCACCCTCAATGTGTCCAGTGTGACGAGATTTCGGTAGACCAATGCTTTCCACATCAGATAGGTATTCGGTACCGAATTCAATGGCTTCCTCAACAATATATCGCTCCGCAATACAACCTCTGGCCGACTTCGATTTTTGACATACACATTCAAAATCTTCATATACCGTTCAACGGGGTACATCCATCTATAGTGCACAGGACCAAAAAGTCGAACCTCTCTCACCAAATGAACCATCAAATGAACCATCATATCAATGAATTTTGGCGGGAAGAACATTTCTAATTTACATAATATGATAACAATTTCTCTTTCCATAGCTGGCAATTTCGCTGGGTCTAAAACTTTGCTGCATATAGCTTTGAAGAAGAAACAATTTTTGGTTAACATATGATGAACATTCTTGGGAAAAATGAAACATAAAGCTATAGGAATTAAATCTTGCATCAAAACATGGCAGTCATGTGATTTCAAACCTTTTAACATCAAATCATTCATTGACACAATGTTTTTGATATTTGATGTATACCCCTCTGGAACCTTTACATCATTAAAGAAGTTGAAAAACTGATACCTCTCATCCATGGAAAGAGTGTACGCAGCTGGAGGAAGAAACGTTCGATTTTCACCCTTCACGGGAGCCAACTCTTCTCTTATTCCCATGTCAACCATGTCAAACGTTGCCTTAATTCCATCCTTTGTTTTTCTAGGCGCATTTAGCAATGTTCCAATAACACTGTCACATAAATGTTTTTCCACATGCATCACATCAAAAAAATGTCTAACGTACAGACATTTCCAGAATGGTAATTCAAAAAAAATTGATCCCTTTTTCCAACCGATTTTCGTAAGGTTTTTTGAAAATGGTTTACCAAAAACAGTGTTCACGTCTTTTACTTTCTCAAACAGCTGATCACCTGTTAGTGGAGACGGTGTTTTGCGTTGTTCTGAACTTCCATTGAATGATGTCATCCATGATCAGTACTTATGTCTACGGGGTAGAAATCTACGATGTCCTATAAACACATATTTCGATGAATGTTTCAACCTAATTGATTCTGAATCATCTTCACACACATGACACCCTTGAGTTCCTTTAATTCTCTAGCCTAACAAATTTCCATAAGTAGGGAAATCATTTATCATCCTATACAACATCGCTCTCAACATCATGTATTCTTTTTCATAAGCATCATACAACATAACACCTGAATCCCACAGTAACTTCAAATCCTCGATCAAGGGAGTGAAATATACAACAATATCGTTACCTGGTTGTTTTGGTCCTGATATAAGCAAAGATAACATAATGAATTTCTATTTCATGCATAACCAGGGTGACAATTTATAATTTACCAACATAACAGGCCATGTAATGTGAGTTCAGGTTTGAAAAACTAAATGATTCACTCCATCGGTAGATAACGCAAGACGCAGGTTTCTAGGCTCATTTCCAAATTTAGGATACTCATGATTAATTCTCTTCCATTGAGGAGAGTCGGCCGGGTGACATAATTTTCCATATTTATTTCTTTTTTCTACATGCCACGACAATTGTATTGCAGTTTCTTCACTTCTATATAGGCACCTAAACCGTGGAATGATTGGAAAGTACCATAAAACTTTCATAGGACTGTGTTCATCTTTCTTGTATCAAGAAGCACTGCACTTTGGGAATTCTGTATGTGATTTTTTCTCCTTGCGAAACAATATATAGTCTTTCGGGAAGACATGTATTCTTTCAGAAATCATACCCATCGAGCGTAGCATTTGTTTAGCTACATATGTCCGGCTTGGGAGCTCATTATCTTCTGGAAGCATGTCATTCAAAAGAGCAATTAGTTCTGTGAAACTGACATCACTCCATCTGTTTCCTGTTTTCAATTTATACAACTTTAGTATAGATGACAGTGTAGTATATTTTGTGAAACTAGCATACAATGGTGTCTTTGCACAACTCTTTAACTTCTCAAACAATTTTGGTCAATCACGGAGTTCATGTTCAACTGTCCTTGTCATTTCTTCAATACGATATTCATCATAATTGAAATCTTTAATCACATCCTCTATACAGCCTTCTTTATTATCCATATTTGTAATCATATATGATGATCTGTAAAATACATTTTTATTCAAGCCAGTAGCTACATTCACTTTTTCCCTGTATTTATTCAAACATTTATAACTCTGATCTATTCCGTGACATATCAAATGTTCTTCCAACTCCCCTGGAGTAATTATTCTAGAATAACAACAATGTAAACACGGAAAAAGGTTTTGAGAAGTATCCTTTGCATGATACATTGCAAACTTGATGAAATCTTTCACTTCGTTCTCATACTATATTGTCAAACGATTACCATCCATCAAATATTTATTCATCTCCATCCTATTTGAATCTGAAATATTATTATTTATGATTCAAATACACAAAAAAAGACTTCCAAATACAAAGTAACAGAGAACCACTTCCTTATAAAAATAGATACTAATATAGCCTAACCGTTTTCAATAATAATTTAGAAATCAACAGAACCAGGATAAACCCCCATCAAAATGAACACACTTTCCATCCCCCTTACCAATAGTTCTAGCACCCACCACCCTACAACAAAACATTAAACATCCTTTTAACCACTCCTACTAGTCACCTCATTCATAATAAACATTAAAAATCATGGATGCATCTTGGTGGATCTGGAAAGGGGTTAAATCCATGTTTAAGATTTATGTTCCCTATAATATAAAGTCGTATTCTTGATTATGGATGAGTCTTGGTGGATCTTGGATTGGGGTTAAATCCACAAGACACATTTCTAATTTCCAACCAATCCCATTATCCAAACCAAAATCCAACCGTTTCTATAATTATTAAATAATTATTACTTCACTACTTAGGCTTCTAGCACAAAGAAGCCATACATAAAACGTAGCTCATCATTCCCATCGAATCATCCCCTCACTGCCCCAAAAGAATGACCAAACAAATAATTACCTCACCACCCCAAATACATGGCTAAACAATCCATCACCTTTCCACCCAAAAAGAAAAACCAAATGAATCATCCCCTCACTACCCAAAAAGCGTGGAAAAATAAACCATCACCTCTCCAAACCAAAAGCATAGACAAACAAACCATACATCATCCCACACCACATCAAAACCAATTATCGTGACCCCCACTAGCATGACCACACATCACAACACATCAAAGACAATTTTATAGATTTAACAAAGGGAATTTTAGCACATTTCACTTTACATTAAGAGTGTTGTCACACATTCCATAAATCCAGGGGAAAGCATTTCATTAGCCAAATATAAGTGGTTATCCAATTTCCATTTTGGGGTGATATCAGAACAACATGAAAAAATACTTCCATATGACAACAAATACAGTGAAAGAAAGGGCGCCCAATATCCATGATTTTTAGCAGGGTATTCAGTCCGTAAAACCACAGCATCACAATAATATCAAAGCTGTAAAAGTAGAAGAATCATTAACCCTTCCCCTTGAATTGAAATTAACTTATTAATATATCTTAATTAGTCTAGTTGAAACCATCCCCAATGATAGATAAGATTAAACCCCTCCTGCATGAAACAAAAAAGTGAGAAATTATGGAATTCCAAACCTCAAAGAAGGTTTTCCAACTCACTGTGAACAAGAAATGCCAATAAATGACAACCGCATGAAAAACCTAAAGATCAACCTACACTGCAAAACAATATTTAGGGAATCCACTAACCTTGGGTGAAGAAATCGAAATTCCAAAGAATACTCAAGGTGAGGGAGCCTTCTGCGCTGCCTAGAAGATGCGACCACCGGATTGTGGGTGCACGGGAGGATCCGCCAACCGTTGAAGAGGAGGAGTAGGGTTCAGAAGGGAGGATGATCCGCGGAAGAGGGTTGAGGATAAGGAGAAAGAGTAGAGCGGAGGTCCGAAAAAGGGAAGATCGGGGGGAGGGAAGAATTCGCAAGGGTACAGTACCACGAGAGCTTAGGGCACAATAAAAAAGAGGAGACTGCCTGCCTCCTTTTAATAAAATCGGAGACAGGTTTTAACAGTGCTAGAAAAGCGCTGATAAAGCCACCCTTTATCAGCGCTAAAATTTATTCGCTGATAAAGGGTGGCTTTATTAGCTCTTTTCTAGCACTGTTAAAAACTCTCCTTTATCAGCGCTAGAAAAGAGCTGATAAATCTTCTCTTTATCAGCGCTTTTAAAAAGAAATTATAAAGATTATCCTTTATCAGCGCTTTTTGATTAGCGCTGATAAAGGTGGCGCTTTGGTTGCCAGTTTTTGTAGTAGTGAAACCCTTCCAGAACCAAGATGTGAAACGAGAATCTCAATATGAGACAACAGAATGAGGTGATCCATGAAGGCACACTATTTCCTTGACATACATTCTTACCAAGTCATCAACCGTGAAGGTTTCCCACATAGGTATGAAATGTGTGACCTTCTTCAGACAGTCGAAGATAACCCCTAATGCATCCTTGCCACGAGGTGACCTGGGTAAAGTGGTTAAAAAGTCCATAGAGACATTATCCCATTCCACTCCAGAATGGACAACAACATCCAAATCCCAGACGGACGGTGATGTTCCTCCTTCACCTGCTGACAGGTGGAACAACGCATGATAAAACCAGCTATCTCTCACTTCATGTTAGGCCACCAGTACAATTGTCTCCAATCAGGATACATTTTCATGATGCCTGGGTGAACTGCCCATGCTGAGGCGTGGAAATCCCTCATCATCTCCTCTCTGATGTCTTCTGGGACCAATACACACCCACGGAACAATAGAGTATCACCTTCATCCATGGTCCAATATGTAGAGGAATCATTGGTCACACTTTCTCGTTGAACAAGGCCTTCCAGATCTGATAACTATCTTGCCCTGACCCATTCCAAAAGAGTAGATTTCATTGCTAAGGCTGAGAGAATAGTTTTACCGTGACCCTCTTCAACCTCAAAATGAATATCTAAAAATAGGTCCATCAGCTTCCACTCCTCATTATATTCCCAAACCACTGGTGACTGAGTTTTCTGACTCAGTGAATCAGCTACTGAATTTCCTTTCCCAGGAGTGTAGGCCAGTTCCAAATCAGAGTATTACAGGTACTTCAACCACCTGTGTTGCTTGAGATTTAGATCCTGCTGAGTGAAGATATATTTTAGGATTTTTTGGTCAATGAATACCACAAAATGCTCTCCCAACAAATAGTGTCTCCAATAGCATAAGGCATGTACAACAACTGCAAGCTTGAGGTTGTGCATCGGATAATTCTGTTCTTGATCCTTTAACAGATGATAACCATATGCAACAACTCACTCATCCTACATCAATACAGCTCCAAGCCCAACACATGACATGTCACAATATACTGTATAAGCTCTGCCTGGCTCTGGTAGGATCTGTATTGGTGCCAATGTTAGTCTGCCCTTCAGTTCATGAAAAGATACTTCACAAGGTTCTGACCAATCGAATCTCACACCCCCTTTTGGTCAAAGCTGTAAGCGGTGCTGCTAGGAATCAAATGTTCTGAATGTACCACCTATAATACCTATAAATCCCATAAAAACTCATGATATCAAAGACGTTATTGGGATGCCCCAAAAAAATTATAGTACTCACCTTATTAGGGTCAACTAAAACTCCAGACTCAGAAATAATGTGACCAATGAAGTGAACAATATTTATCCAAAAGTGGAATTTACTCAGTTTATCATAAAGGTGGTGTTCTCTTAGTGTATTTAGCCCGATCTCAAGATGGGATGCATGGTTGTGTATCGAGCGTGAATAGACTAAGATATCATCCACAAATACAACCACAAAAGAATCAAGGTAAGGGTGAAAATCGGATTCATAAGAGCCATAAACATTGCATGTTAATTTGTAAGCCCAAATGGGATGACTAGGTACTCATAGAGACCATACATTCCCTTGATCTCCGTGCAAGGTATGTATGACGTCCTAACTTTCACCTGGTGGTAGTCCAACCTCAAATCTATCTTTGAAAAAATCTTCGCTCCTCTGAGCTGATTGATGAGGCCATCAATTCAAGGGAAAGGATACCGATTTTTAATAGTCCGTTGATTTAACTTATGATAATCCACGCAGAGATGAAGGGTACCATCTACCTTCTTGGAAAAGAGGTCCGGTGATCCCCATGGAGTGGTACTGGGATGTATAAAGCCTTTGGCTTCCAGGTCCTCCAGCTGACTCTTGAGCTCCAGAAGTTCATTAGGTTCCATACTATAAGAAGGAATGGTCACTGGTGCTACTCCCGGTATAAGATCAATAGTAAATTCCATCTCTTACACTGGAGGTTGTCCAGAAAAATCATAAGGAAAGAATCACTGAAATACTCTTCCACGGGAGGATAATCCCTGGGTTGTAACACTTGGTCATTGAGATAAATACTGGCAACCTGTGCCCTGACTCCACTTAAAATATGGTGTTCTAGTCCCACTAATGTATCACTAAGATCCCATTATCCCTTATTCATAAATGTATCGCCCTCTGGTGATGTAAACGCCACCCTCTGATGATAGCAGTCAATCGGGGCTCTATAGGGAACTAACTAGTCCATCCCGATTATTACATCAAAACCTCTCCTATCCTAAACATATAGGTTCCACACGAAAAGGTAAACTCCCACCTTGAGGGGACAATTCTGAAAATGATGAATGCCCTCAAAATGGATACCTAATGGGTTATCTAACGTGATCATACCATGATATGACCAATGTTGAGGCACAAACATCCAATAATCACCTCCAACACATAATATTGAGAAGCACCTTTGTCAAAAAAGATATACTAACGTAGAGGCAACTAGAATCGTACCTCGTATAGTAGATGTTCCAGCGTACTACTCCTATGGCATAGGCTCGACTGCTTACAACTAGACAGTACCACGACCCTACGTCACATCTTAGATACCCTGAGCAGACCTGCCCTGCTGGAGTTGAGAGTCATCCACCTGATTACCTCTGCCTCAAATGCCACCATAGCCTAATCGGTCGACAGCATTCCAACTGCCTGACTAACGTCATCCTCCCGATCTAGCACCAGATCGTGGAGTTGGTACAGATCCCTTCCCACTAGGCCCTGGGGGAAAATACCTGAAGAAACGGTGGAGATGGCCCAACCTACCCCAACCACTGCACTCCACTGGATTTTGTGTACACTTCATCATTATATGTCCTGGCACCCCATATTGGTTACAGATAAGTGTAAGAAATGAGAAAAGGGTATGAACACCACTGACACCACAAGAGTCCTCCAAACGCTGCTTCATCCCAGAATCAGATCCACTAGAAACCTTAGGTGCTAAAACGCCCTGGTTCACACTGTCTGATTCTCTCAAATTCCTCTCTGTGATCAAAGCCTGATTGACAATCTCAGAAACGATCGTCACCCTGAACACATTAACCTACGACTGGATGGCGTAACGTAGCCCATCCTCAAAACACCTAGCGACTGTGAGATCATCAGTAGCTAGTGTAGAAGCAAAACTCTGTAACATAGTGAAACTGGACGAATATTCCATTACTATCATGGTCCCTTGCTCCATATTCATAAACTCTCAAGATCTGTGAACCCTCAATGTTTGGGGAAATAAATAATTATAGAATATGGACTAGAAATCAGTCTGTATCATATCTCTCTGTTGTCCTAAAAGTGTGATGACATCCCACCACCTCTTGGCTGAACGACGGAGCATATAAGCTTCGAGCTTGGTCCTCCTCTCTGGAGGCATCTCGAGGTGCTCGAAGACGGTCAAAATAGCCTCCAACCAGGTCTCCACAGCAAGTGGACTCCCATCTCCTATAAAAGTAGGAGGATGATGTGACTGAAACTCATGGGTCAACTCTACCATACATGGGGCAGGTCTCACTCCACCTTTCATACTCTGCATCATACGCAAGAAGCTATCATGGAACAGGGCATCGGTGCCCATCTCAGGAATATAAAGAGGATCCACGAGTGGCTCGATCGGAAGATCAACTAGCGGCTAAGGGCCTTCCACCTCAAGAACATGATCGTCACTTCTTTAAGCACACGCAACTCAAGGATATCTTGGAGTCATAGTGCTACAATACCAAACAAATGTCTCAAAAGAGGAAACTAAGAAATTTAAAGGTTGAACTCTATAATCTATGATAGGTACTAAGTCGTCCTACCTATAAGATCACCTATCCACACCCATAGGAATTTTTAGTATAACCTCCAACTATTCAAATTTAACTTAATCTAGTTATATTTCATTTCCCAGCCCATAAGGGCCCATACTCCTCATGAACTGAAAGATGGCACACACTTAGACATCATTTATCATTTACGTGTGCTAATTATGTATTTGAATTTCCCTTTTTTATCGAATGATTGGTTTAGTTGGAATGTCATTTTCTAATCCATAAGGGCCCATACACCTTATGAATCAAAGAGTGACACCCTCCAAAACCACATCATTCCTCAATTTGCAACCTTCAAGAAGAGTTAGCACAGTTTCACACATATTAACAAAGCATGGAAATAAACAACTGGCAATGCTCACTAAAAATTTAAACATGGCATGTCAATATGAATGGCCTAATCATATTGTGCCTATCGCTATGCTTGTTCTAATTCGTAACACTCATTTCATCAGGTCGAACCATGAAATCCAAATTCCAACATTGTAAATATCAATTACATCACAAAACATGTGATGCACCCAATGGTGAAACGATATCAATAGTTAATAGTAGAATCAATAACAACATAAAATAGGAAACTTGGCATATGCCCCATATAGGGGTTCGTGACACCCAAGCATGCCTTATGGCTAAGTCTCTATGTATTCCCAGTCTCCATGAATATCATTTCCAAATAGTAATGCAAGAAAGAAAGAAAAACCTCTGATACCACTTTGTGATGTCCCAGACCCAGCTGCCCCTCAACCCGAGCCCCAAGCCCGGTTGGCCACATTACCCCTGGCTCATCTCCCCATAGGCCAGGGGCTGCAGACAAGCTGTGGGGGTGTAATGGTATGTTAGTGGGGAGACTATACCCCCATGTTAGATTACACAGCGGTATCGAAGCAAGTTATTAAATATAAGAAGGACAGCTAATGGATAAACAGGAGAAAAAGGGAAACATACAAACCAAACATATGAAGTAAGGAAAACCCTGATAAATTCACAAAATCCACATAGGAAATGTCTGATACAAAATGGATGCATGGTATGATGATACAGTAGAAATAGCTACAAATCATGTGATACAGTAATACAAAAAGAGAACAAAAGTAGTCCACAAGCATCTCTAGACAAGCTCGGTCCTCTACTCTAGATCTACAGCTAGAACATACATGTATCAACAATCTGGAGCTGGTCCTTTGCCCCTACTAGTACATGCAGTATTAAAGTCTATACAGGTTCCATGGAGGCCAACCGGGTAGGGTGTTAGACAAGTCTCAGAAGGAAACCACCAACTATGTCTATGTGTAATCCAAAGAGGTGTTCACAAAATAAACAGTGTGTAGAAAAATGCATGTAAATCAATGTAATAAACAACCCTCCTGCTATGGTTCCAGAAGGACACATGGCGCATCTATCTGCTTTAGCTCAAGGCTGATATTCTGAACAATCACCAGGGGTATAAGTACATAGATATAGGTTATCACTGGCACAAGGTAATCATGACTCTCATCTATGCTTCTCACATATGTAATAATCATCACTGGCACGTGGTATGAATGCCTCTCATCCACAATCCCTGCAACTGTCTTGGGGAAGAATGCCTCCCATCCATAAAGGATATATAGGAATGGAGTAATAATTCCTCTCGTCCTCACATAGAGATTCATATGGCCCAGGGTAAGAATTCCTCCCACCCACACACAGAGATTCATCTAGCACAGGGTAAGAATTCTTCCCACCCACTCACGGAGATTCATCTGTCACGGGGTAAGAATGCCTTAAACCCAAACGCGGGTTATCACAAGCACGTCAATAGAGTAAGGCATATCCATTCACATCACAATATATATAAGGCAATACATCTTATATCATATCACATTAATCACAATACAAGGCAACATACATTTCCATTAATTTAAGAGGTTCAGACTATCTTATCCTAGCCAACCTCTAACCAAGTCAACTCATTTTCCTAACATGGAAAAAACCTTTCGAGACAAATCATTAAGGTCCAAAGGTAAAAAAGGGCCAAATCTCAAGACATATCACCTATGGTTGACCACTCCCTATCCAAACCTCATCTAAATACCCTAAAAAGGTTAGATTCATCAATCTCATACCACACGGGTCATTTAGACATAAAGAATTCATTTCAAATAAGGGGTTTGGAGAAATACAAACCACATCATGATGATAATAAATCAAAAAAGCGAAAACCCAAAATGGAAACCACATGACAACCTACCTTAGATCCGTAGGCATAGGCCCACTTGATATCAACCTCAGATTCACATTAGGTTGGAAGAGATATGAGTTCCGGTCCAATGCCCTAGAAATAGGGCATATGAGCCTATGGAAAAATAGAAAAATCAAATCCAAGATTTACTGAGGAAGGAAGCTTAGGTGTGGTAAGCCTTACCTTGGCCTTTCCAATGCATCCGACAGATCAAGAATCGGGTGTCGGACGAAGATGTGTCAAGCGATTGAGAGAGGAGAGAGTTTAGAACTCAAAGAGGAGTTCTACCCTTAGTACTGTCTGCTGGAAGAAGAATGAAAAGTTATTTAGGATTAAATAGAATTAAGGTCAAAATGGTAACTTTCAGCGAGAATAGTGTTGCCTGGTTTAGGAGCACGGTTTACCCAAACCATTCGCAAACCATGCACACCTCACTGACTCCCAAACGAAGGTTTTCTGGCCATGTGGCCTGGACCACATGGTTTTGTGCCCCTGTAGGTGTCCATGTCTATAGCCACACGGTTTATCCCAAACCGTGCACAGACTGTGCGCAAGCAGTGCGCCACTGTTTGGAAGTCCATTTCTCAAACTTCCTGGTTCTGAACCAACCCCGAACACTCCCCGGAGCATCCTTAGGATGTTACACACATTCCAAACTCTTTAAGGAATGATTTTAAAGCAAAACTAATGATCCATACCTTTTCCAAGGAGTCGGGTCGTTACACTCTTACCTTTAATTCTACTTTATTTTGTTTCTTTTCCAAATCATGAATAATAAACATATGATTACTATATCATTTATAGATAAGTAAGATGCCATAATTTGTTTCCAATATTTATCATTTATAATAATTTGATTGTTTTTATTTATTTACATTATTAAAGATAATTCAATTTTATATCACGTTTTCATTAAAAATTCCCAAATTTTCTTCAAATTTTTTATTTGTTTCCAAAGTCATTTATACATTTGTAGAATTAATTATAAGACCGTAAAAGAATTTATTTATAAAATTATATTTTATAAATAATTTATCAATATCATCCTTTAACTTTGTGATATGAAATTAGTAGGAAACATCATCATTCACAGTTAACCTACTGTTAATGGTAACAATGTAAAAATATGATAAAAAAGGGGTATAAAATAAAAAAATATAAAAAATATAAGTTTTAGTAGCTTAAATTAATTAATATGGTGTTAAATTTCTATATAATAAAATATTATAATATTTTATTTTCAAATATATTGGGGAAATTGAAATAATAAGAAGAAAATCACAGAAGGGTTAATAAAAAACTTATGATTTCCTTAGTGTGTCTTCAATTTTATAATAGTAGGATTCCTTGAAGAATGGAGTCGGTTTATGAAAGAAAGTCACTAAGGTTTATAAGGGCTTAAGATATAGGATTTGGGGATAATATTGGCATTTTAATGTTTGTGGGTGTTTTTTCAAGGGGAGGGTGTGGTTATTTATACTTAAGGTGATGGTTTTTTTAGAATAAGATATTGCATAAAATATTATATCAAAGGAAAATATTGTAATATTGAATTTCCAATAAAATACAAAATATGTCAACTAAATATTATTATTTTTCGAATTTAAACCCCTTTATAGTTAAAATTCACCTAGTTTACTAAAATGGAATCCGGAAAAAACATTCAATTTAAGGGATCACTTATGACTTTAGGTTTTAGAAAAATATTTTTTGTTTTTGACATTATTATTTTTGTATTTTAATGAATAATTGATGAATTAAAATTTATTTTGTCACATTATTTAGTTTTCTAAATTTTTTTGTTATTGTTACATCATAAATTACGAAATTCACTGTATACCAGCTATGGAAAAAACTATATTTTTAACTATTCGACTAAAAATTGATGTATTTTAGATAATTAACGGAAAATCACTCTTATAAAATTTTGATGTTTTGAATTAAAAATTGATATTAATTTTATAAAAATAAATATCTAATATAGGTATGTTTAATTTTTAATGTAAAAATTATTATTATTACAATGTACATTAATTTTTTTTAAAAAATATTCTTATATTTTCTTTGAGTTAATTAATCATAATATTTAGTTTTCAATATTATAATGTTTATAATAACATATATTACTAATGATAAATATTATTTAAATATTAATTTTTTATTTTTAGTTTAAATTACTATTCCCAACAGTCATGTCACTATTTCCTATAGTCAGGTCACTATTCTTGATGGTAAGGTTACTATTCAAGTGGCCACATTACAATTTCAAAGATAATGTTACCTATAATAATTAAACAATAATTATTTCAGTCATTGTTAAATAATTTTGACCATAATGTTATATTGTTTCATTTTTTATGATGTTGATTGGTTTAATAGTATTTTGATTCATTTATATAGTGTTGGTTGTGGGGGTAGTGATTCTAGCAAATGGGTTCGATCCATATTTTTCAATTTTAGATTTATTATTTGTTCTAATTTTAATATTTTGAATTTTCAATGGCTTCATATATTGAAATTTTAGTTACATTTATTAATGAATTATAGTTTTTTTGGTTTACATATCTAATCAATGCGTATACTACTTGTATAATATAAAACAATACAAAATTATTTATAAAAAAATATAATTTAAAAATATTGGATCATTACATTCTCACACAACCCCAATTTGAAATTTCATACATGATATTTCAACTCATATTCTTGGTTTTGAATAGGTTAGTGTACTTTTGTTTCATTGTTTCCTTTTGTTCCCATGTCTCCTCTTCATACATATGGGTCAACCAAAGAACATTGACAAGGTGAGTTGTCTTGTTGTGTAGAAAATTTTATCTATGGTCTCAGATCATCACCAACTTATCTTCATAAGAGAGGTAATTATATAGTTTTACCATCTCTAGACACCATACATATAAGGTTTTGGGTATATACTTCATCGTGGGAAAATACATAAAAACATCATGAAATTGAGAAACATTTAGTGGAAGTGAAATGTAATAGGCCACTACACACATATGATCAAGGATATAAAAGAGACCAATGTACCAAGGGATATGATTATGCATCTTTCCAGACCATATGACTCTTTTCAATGATGATATTATCTGGAAAAATACATCTATAACATCAAAATCCAAGTCACTTTTCCAGTTTTCAAAATAGTTCTTTTCCTAACTCGTAACAGCTTTTACATGTTGCTCGATGGATTGAGCTTCATTTGTCATATCTTGCACTAGATATAGTCCTTGTAGAAATGTTTCACCAAAATCATCCCAAAAAGTAAGAGTAATTAATCACTTCCTATTTAAAGATTCATATTAACCCATTAGAATAGCCATTTTGATATTGTTGTTGAATGAGATCTAAAATAATCAGAGATATTGATCTCACAACACATTACATTTTATTGAGTTGGATCTCATTATTTCCACGAGTGTCTGAATAGTATTTTCGAGTTAGAAATTAGTTTGGTGGTGATACTCCATATGAATATTTAGTTAAATTCTCAAATTATGTTGAATACTCTTTAAAAATTTATATGTGAACCATAGATCATAATAAAAAATAATCAAAAGTGGTACCTCATACAGCTTCACCACATCTTTCACATATTTAATGGAAATTTTTAGAGATATAAAACTTCCAAAATAGTGAGAAGGAGGTCAATCTCGGTGAGTCAATCCACCACAACCCATATAACATGGTTTCTTTTGGTTGTCTTTTGGATACTAGTGACAATGTATATATTGACATTACCCCATTTTCACAAGGGTATAGGAAATGATTCCATCAAAATATAGAATTTCTATTTCTCAACATTGATATGATGACATACCAATAACCTTGATATATACTCTGCAATATCCTTATTTATATTTTCTTGTCATAATTTCTCTTAAAGATCAATGTGGATCTTGGTGAAATAGGATTTATAGATAATTATGAGCTATGATCATTATATAATAGATATTTATTTATCATTAGTAACGAATGCACATAATGTTACGGTTCAAACCAAATCACACCATCCTCATCAATATGGAATTCATAAAATTTCTTTTCCATAAAATTTTTTTATTTATTATCATGATCCAGATCATTTCTCTATGCCTCCATGTTCTTCTCATAAATATATAACTAGGAAATCATTTAGAAAATGATGGATATATTCCCTAGGTACATTAGTCTCTTTGAGATCCATATCTTGTTCACCTTTCCCTAATGGTAGTGAATATAGAAATTGAAATCCTTGATTAGCACTAGCCATCTTATTTCGTGCAAGTTGATCCCCTTTTGTGTGAATATATATATATAAATATATATTAGAATCTTATGATTGGTATATAAGTCAAAATTCTCAACATAGAGGTATTTCTTCCAAATCGTCAAGGATAAGATCATTTACATGGTAACTCTAGATCATATATCATGTATTTTTTCTCTAGGGTCCTCAATATTTGTGTGGAATAGACTATCACTTTTTCATTATGCAAGTGTACAAAGACCAATCCTTTTTTTTAAACCTCGCTATATATCACAAAACCATTCCACCTATAAGTCATGGATTATATTCGTAGTGATTAACCACTTCTTAATATCCTAAAAGTTTTCTTCACATTCTTCTTTCCAGACATTCACTACCCCTTTCTTGGTTAACATAATTAGTGAGATAGAAAATCTTCATAAATTTATCACAAAATAATGGTAGTATCATTCTAAGAAAATAAAAATATGTATTTCCATGACACCAGTGGGTTTGGGAAATTCTGCATTTTCCTTAATCACTAAAGGGACCACATAAATTCACTCCCTTTAGATCACATTCCCCACGAATGATACTTTCAATAACCAAAATTCACATTTGAATGACTTGTATTAAACATTTTTCATCCCTTAATGTCTTTAAAAAATACTTATAAACTCTCCATGTTCCTCATTTCTAAATGATAATATCATCCATAAATAGTGCCAATTTTTTTTAGGTAGAATATATTGACTGTATTCATAAAAACCATGAATATTGAAAGGGAATTATTAAGTTATAAAGGAATCAGTATGAACACGTAATGTATATTCCTTATATTGAATGTAGTATTCTGAATACATTCCCACTTCACCTTCATCTGATGTTATTCGGTAAAAAGATCTTCCTTAGAGAAGTATTAATCTCTTTATAGCTTATTGAACAAGTCATAAATCCTTGATATGGTATACTTTATCTTTATGGGGATATTTCGAAGCCCTTTGAAATAGATACACATCTATATTTATACATTCTTCTTCTTTACAAAGAGCACCAACGCACCCTAAGGTGATGCACAATGATGAAAGAATACTTTGTCAAAATGATCTTGTAGCTTCTTATTTAGATCCTCCAAAATATTTAGGGTTATCTGATATATACATTAAAAGATATAGGTGGTTCAAAGTATATGTTATATTGATAAATCTACATCAAAATCGAAGGGATGTTTAGGAAACTCTTTAGAAAATATATTAGCGTACGCCCTAATAATGAGAATTTCATCATGGTTGATACTTTCCTTTAACTGAATCATTTTTAATGTTATTATTCTTCATGGGATATCATTACCCACACCATTGAGGGATTTTCAAAAGGATATACATGATCTTTTTTGATTTTCTAGAGGAGCATTTTTTGGTTCACAATATGTGAAGATATTTCCTTTTCCTAACTATTTATGTGTGTGATATACAATGAGATCCAATACATTCCCATTAAACCATAAAATTCCTCCAATGTATGGACTATATTATTTTTTAGAATAATCTTCCCATGTTTTCTTATAGGACTAGAGTCTAATACATGGGTTTCAACGAGTACACCGCTATGTTTTTTTATAGATATCTCAATTGTAAGGGTTTGGTGATTAGATTCAATAGTTCTTTCAAATATTTTGGACATAAAGGAATGATTGTATGAATAATAAAATAAAATTTTTCACATTATTCATTGAATAGGCAGTGTACCTTGTATGACTACATTTTCATGCTCCACTTCAGCTGTAGTGATCGCATAAGCTTTCTATTTCTTCATTTTCTGTGGTGGATCTGAATGCAAATTACCCTCAAGGACACATGGTTTAATAAACTTGGTATTATTGTTCCCTTTCTCACTATAGCTGAGTAACTGAACCAAGGGTGGTGCATTAGGATGTTCCATCTTTTCCTCCATCATATTGGTCAGCTTCTTCATGTCTCTTAGGCATTCATGATCCTAGTTGCCTTCTCTCTTGGACTTGAAGCATTTTTGTGTTCCTTTGAGTAAATTCCCATGATGATTTTCCCACATGTTTTATATGTGGGTGGTGGTATCCTCTCTCCTCATTTTTCATTAGACCCACCAACATAAAATTGCATTCTTGTATTCTAGTCCATATGTAAAAATGATTAATCTCCAAACTCCATATCTACTTTGGGATCACATAAAACTACTTCTTCATAAACTCTAATATCTTTTGGAGTTATATCCATACAAATGTGTGATTTTAAACCACATAATAATATATCTTTTTTTATATCTTATTTTTAAATAGAGGATAGGATATAGGCCTTGTGAATTTTTCTACATATATTTTGATTTGTTCACATTCCTATTTCATCAGCTCTATGAATTATCTCCCCATTATTATTTTAATATTTTGGGGGAAATAACTATTAATAAATAATTTCTTAATGTCTTCCCACTCAATATATTCAATTTAAACCATCATATTGGTGTCCTTTATCAATTCTCATCATTGGTCATCTTATCCATCTAAATTATAATGGGTTAGAGTCACTTTCTCTTTCATAGAGTAGTGGATAAAAAATAACTTCTCCACTATGTTATCAAACTATTCTATGAAAAGTGGATTGGAATATCCACTAAATATTGGTGGTATTTACCTCATAAAAGATTCACTAGCAAGTTTCTCTTACTTGATTGAATGACGATTTTCCATGTAGTTTAGGTTATTCATTTTAGCCTGATACCACTGGGTAGGATTTTCTATCATGATTTAAAGTCTACATCCCTTGGAACTGGGGATGTCTTTCAGATAATGTATATATCATCCCTAACATTGGTTGTTGGTCTGGTTTCTCCAATCTCCCAACATTTTTCAAAATAGAAAAAATTTCATCAATAAATTATCCAAAAAAGAATGAATAAATAATTTATTCTTTTTTTTCAATTAACTATAAAGTAATATCTTTTGAGAACCGTTTGCTTATCCTTTACCTAAAATAAATCTTATCAGATGTTTACATCTATATAGAAATATCCTATGGATTTTCACTACAGATTTCCAATTCCAGAGTTAAGTAAATCATACCATTGATACCAACTATAGTTACTTTAATACTGTATAAATAAAAATTACATCATTTTCAAGATAAGAAAAATAATATTTATATACTAAAGGATCTTAAGCTTTCATATCATGGAAAAATTAGGATCATAAATCACTTAGAAAAAATAAAACATAAAAATTATTAAAATACTTATTAATTATACAATAAAAATATTTCATAATATCCTTAGTACATGTAGTCACCTAAGGATATACATCATATAAATGGTTCTTGTAAAATAAAATTGAGGTGAAATATAACATTGCATAAATAATAGACATAAATAAATATCACATGGTTGGTCATAATAGTCATCATCATTTCATAATCATAGGGTCATCATCAATATCATGAGGGAAATTTAGTTAAATTAATAGATTGTGGTGATGTATAAAAATGAAACATCATGTCCCAATGGCCAAAAATCACACATTGTTGTGAATAGATCTAACATCATGTTCACATATTCCATATGTGTATAATCATAACATCATTTTTGTGAATAAATACATCTTCATATTCATTCATAATACACATTATCTCATGAGACAAATCATGTTATCCTATTAATTGGATGGATATATAAATTCATTCCCACCTTTCACATCATATTATTTTCCAAATCATGTGTTCCCCATAGAATGTATGACAATCAATTTCATGAAATAACCCATTTAAAGGAATTTAATTCATAAATATTTCATAAATCATTGTTTTAAAAATATAATTGGGGTTCCCAATTAAAAAATGAAGATCATACATTGTAAAAAAAGATAACTTTTTTATATAAGAAACATCACATGAGTAGTTCAATATTTTTTTGGAAAAGAAAATACATTTTTGGAACAACTTTATATTTAGATTGAAAATAAATGTTGAATATTTATATCCCAAAAAATTAATTTAAAATATATATATCTAATATTATAGTAATATTGATATGAATGATTTTGTGAATGTGGGATAACCAAAATAAAATGAGTTGGGTTTGAAAATCCCTTTATTTTAAAACCCACTTTATTTTTTCACTTTTCTTCCCCATAAATAATAAACATAGGATTATTAAAATAATGATATATATGTGAATAATTTAAAATTTTATTCCTATATATAATTTATATTCATTAGATTAAATTTCATAATTTCATTGTTTAAAGAATAGTCATTTTGAACTCATGTTTTCTTTAAAAATTTCTCATTTTTATTCAATTTATCTATTTTTGTTCAAGATAATTTATTCATTTGTTGAATTAATCCCAAAATCATAGAATCTTATATTTAAACCTTTATATGTTACAAATAATTTATTGTAACCATCCATTTGGTTAGTGATACAAAAGGAGTTAAAACATCCCCATTAGTGGTCAACCTACATTTAACACGAACATTGTCCAAATATAATGAATGAAATGTACGATATATAAACACATCAAAATTATATTTTTTATAGTAGTTTAAAATAATTAATATAATTTTAACATTATTATTAATTAAATATTATTATAATTTATTTCTAAATATTTTAGGAAAATAAATAGGGGAATTAGAAAATGAGAGAATAGTTTGAAAAAACATATTATTTCCTTAGGGTGGCTTCTCTTGTATGACACTAGTGTACCTTGATGAATTGAATTGGTTTACTCCAGCACACTGCTAAGGATTCAATGGTCTTATTATAGATGATTTGGTAGAAATGTATCTTTTTAAAGTGAGGTAGTAGTTGTTTTCCAAGGGGATGTAAATGGGTTTTTTTATACTTGAGGAGAGAAATATTTTTAAAATAAAATATTAAATAAAATAATTTATTAAAGGAAAAACTTGTTATAGTAATTTTTTTAAAATATAAATCATATATAAATATAATAGAATGTTTTTAGTACATTAACATAATTTATAATAATAATTAATATAGTTTATTAAAAGAGAATGTGGGTAAAATATTTTTTTTGGGACCACATATGACTTTTGGTTTTTTAAAATAATGACTAGGTTTGAGAATTAAGTTTATATAATTTTAATTAATAATTTAGTAAATTAAATATATTTTTGTTAAACCTGAATTTCTAAAATATATTAGGCCATTATTACATCTTCAATGATGTAATTTAAGATAAATCAGTTACATGAAGAACTATATTTTTACTATTTACATAAAAATCGATGTATTTAAAGAAATAAAAATACACTCCCATGTATAATTGGAAAATTATGATTTCAAAAATGTTATTAATTTTATATTAATAAATTTATTACATCATTAATTTAATTTTTAATATTAAAATTATGATATGTTTAAAATACGTCAAAATAGAGTTTATTAAAAATGTGCATACATTTTCTTGGAGATTTTAAATCATAATATTTGTTTATTGGAATTAAAATATTTATATTTACATATATCACTATTTATATATATTATTTGCATCACACATTATTATATTTATGTCCAATTACTATTCCTAAGGGCCAGGTTGTTGTTCCCAATAGTCTGGCTATTTTTCTAGTTGTCTCATTAATATTCCAACTTTCACATTACCTCCCACAAATACCACTTCATCATTTCACTCTATATTAACAAAAATTTCCCCCTAAAGTTATTTATTTTAATTTTCTATGATTGTTTTGGTTTGTTAATATTTTTATTCAATTTTATAATATTGGATGTGGGAATGATGATTCTAAAAGATTGGGGTGATCCAGTTTTTCTGATTTTAGATTTTCTATTTCATAGTTTTTGTCTAAATTTAATGATTTTAATTTCCTATGCGTCAATATATATGTAATGTAAAGGTATTTTTTAAGGAATTAATATTTTATTGTTTCTCTAGGTTCTCTATGTGTATAATACTTATATAATATAATACAACACACATTTATTTTTGAAACAATTATCATTTAAAAAGCACAGGTATTGACATTAAGTGATTGGGGGGAGGACCCACTAACCCTTTGAGATAGGTCTCTTGATTTATTTTGTCATAACCTTTTGATATGTGAGTGTAACCCATGAGAGGGGTTGGCTAGATCTTATAAGTTTTTTTAGAGAGGAAAATAACTTTTAAGTGATTCTATAGAGATTAAAGCATTGGGGAGATATCAAGAATGAGGAATATAGGCTAGGTATTGATTCCTTGAGTTTTATATTATTATGAATATTATCTGTTTAGCTCTTATAATTGAGTTTTGGTTTCCAATAGAGGGATAGTTTGATCATTTTTTCCGGTTTTTTTAGGATTTTCTTATATAATTAGTGAGTGGTTAGTTGATTTTGTTTATAGAATGGTTCCCAAGATGGCGGGTGTATGCCTTGTATAACATGGAATGGTTGAATGAAAATTTATAAAAGGATCACCAAGGGAGATTAGGAAGGATGATATAACCATCAAAGAGGATAATGACATGTGTATTTTGTGTGCGTGTATATTTTTTGTATGATGTGACTCATGAGACCTTGAGACAACTTTTAGAATCTGGTGGTGTGGGTCTGCATACATATTATGATTCAATTGGATGAAATAATCTTTTTTTAGTAATTGCAGTGTTTTATGAATTGTGAACCAATGAGTGGTCATGTGTTCGTTAATGACATATGATATTTATAGAATCTCTACTGAGCCTAGTAGCATAAAAATTGATAAGGATGGAAATTTTTTCCTTATAAGGGAAATGACCCCATGAATGATGTGATGTCAAGAGATTATAGTGATGAATATTTCTCAAAAAAACCAAAACATATATCATCATCTATGAAGAAGATTGGGTTTTTTCAAGGATCCATATGAAGGATGATAGAATGTGGGTAATGCTAAGAGTAGAATTTTGGTGATCTCAAAACTGGGGGTGTTTTACAATTGATTTATTTCTCAAAATTTGTGATTATTTAGATATGTATTCCCACTATGATTAGGGATGGAAGGATAAACTTCATGGAGATCATGGTTTCACTATGTTGAGTAATTATAAGGACACATCATTGGTGGGGAGTCTCAAATCCATGATGGGTGAAAGAACCCCTGTATAGGTTGGTTCATGGTTTCACAATGATAGTCGGTCAATAATCCTTATTGAAATTTTCTACTAATTATTAATTTGATTTGAATTCATCTAGATTCATCATTGAATTCTGGGTATTAATTTGGATATAATATCTAATGTATTTTTTAACATTTTCCTTATACTCCATATAAAATTTATGTAATTTAAGCATGTATCTGTTAGGTGATGCTTTAATAATCAAGGTTATTTTACATGGAATTTATCATAGAGTTTGGTGTAGACTTCATTATTCTTTCTTGGGATGCACATTAAATTTAATGTATCATCATTTAGATTATTTATAGAATGTTCGCTAGTGTGGTTGATATTTTTCAGAATTAGGGGGAATGAGGTTGTATAGCCATTATTTTTTCATGTAAATATATTTTTTGGGCTGGGAGCCATGTAGGGTACATAGTTTTGGGCATGACAGAGGGTTTTTAAGGATTGTTAGGGGATTTTAGATGGATTATGGCTTATTCAATGCGTAATGGGACTTTGCTGATATTGTCTGTAAATATGACATGATATTTCTACCATCTCTGATCGATATTATACGTGTTCTTAGGTTTTTTGAGTAGGAAACCACATCATTGATGTTAGTGGACCAATAAGAATGTGTTTATAAAGAATATTCTAATGGTTGGAGGCACCAGAATTAGGAATTAGCTTTCATGAGACGAACACTATTGTATGGACCACTATAGGTTGGATTCCCAATTAGATGGGGATACTATGTGTTTCAGAATAAAAAGGCTTGAGTAAGAACAATATCAACCTTTTACTAATAAATATGAGTGAAAACTTGTTTTTTGAATGTTCAAGAACATTATGTTTGAATATTTGGTAGGGAAGTACATTCAACATTTGATGATAGAATAAACTGTGTTAACTGTGATTTAATAACATATATTTGATGGAATAGGTAATTGGATAAAAAAGGACTTATTATGGATGACAAGTGTTATAGTGTAGAGTTTACAAAACACCATACCTATTTTACGGTGTTGAAATTTCAACGGTTATTGAATTTTTTTTAAATGGGTGAGGTAGATTTTAAAACATAATTTGAAATAGAATTTCAAGAGTTTTAGCACCTGAAACACGTGTTTTAGATATGGAATAGAGTTTGGAAGGTGGTTGGGATATGTGGGTGATCATCCGATTAAGGTTTATGTGGCAAAGAATCTGGTTTAATGTATCCCTCATCCACTGGCTGACCAACATGGACTCAGTTACCTTGGAATTGAACATGTGCGTATATTAGAGTAACCTACCTACTAATGCATTCTTCTTCAGGGTAAAATTACAAATTCTACCCCTAATAATTTTAATAGGGAGAACTAATCTTATTCTCTATTTTGTTTCATGTGAAAGTCCCCATTTTTTATCTTCTCCACATTCAAAACACCTTTATTTTAAGGTGTTTTACATTGATTCCAAATAATTAAATGTAGGTCATGTCATTTTTTTCTCCATTTATACCCTACTAATTTGTTTTCTAATTTTGGAATTTTCCATATTAATGTTCATGGATGTTTCCAAAAAATAATGATGAAATCATCAAGTTTTTGGGGCTTCAACTCACCCCTTATATAGGATATCCTAAGTTAATGGTTTTATGAATTCATTATTTTTATATAAGGTATATAGTTGTAGTGATGTTTACATGATTTTTGTACTAAACTATATCAATTTTTTGCCAGATCATTTCTTTCAAATTATGGATTTTTTGAAAAATGATGATTATTGTGTGTTATATACCTCCAATTGGTGGTTGGTAATGGTTATGGTGAGAAAGCATAACCCTATGAGAATTTAGGCATTATACATATTTGAAAAAACTACATAAATTAATTATTTTTGTTACAATCAATCAACTTCTATTTCTTGGTATGGTTAGAGCCTCATGTGGATGGAGATATATTATTGAGATGAGATGAGTCTTGTATGAACTAAGGTAGAATATTTCATGTTTCACGTTAAATAAGAAAACATTGGAATGAGTCAGATGGTGTTGTATACTCTCCTTATAGTCTTATTCATGTTTAGGAATATTACTTGGATGTTTGGTTATGACACTACATTATTGGACATAAATGAAATGATAATTGAATTTTTGGGTTTAAATTAATATATTAAATTTAAATTAATTAATTTTGAAATCAAACACCCTCATTTATGATGCATTATGTATCATGGACATTATGGACCTTGGGAACCGGCTAGGTTGCCTCAACCGGTGATGGTCGAGGACTTGACAATTGTTGTATGATTTATAACATACGAAACTTGAAGGGAATTAATTTAATGTTATTTAATGAATGTAATGTAGTGACCCCAGTAGTAGTGTCTCTTAACGACCTCCAAGTACATTTTAATAATGATCTCGGTTTAGTGGAATAGATTTCAAACATGTGATGCCTAATAGAATCCATTAAGCCTTTAATTTAGTGTTATGGTGGTGGTTTTTTCTTCATCATTAAGGCATAGTGACCTATGTAGGTGTACCCTAATGATAAAAATAGATTGGTTGGGTGTTTTGGCTAACCTAGAGTGTTTTATCAGGGGAAGGACCAGAGTCCATCACCCATACGATTCTTTCCTAAGAAGTCAGTGTGGCCTCAAAAATGTTAACAACATCGAGGGGCATAATTCCCTTTAAATGATGGGTGTTGATATGAGAGTTGTGATAAACTAAGAGGATCCATGAATGGTGTCCTATATACGATGATACATAGGGGGGCTATTGAGTAATCTAAAGAGTTGAAGACCCTAATAAGTTGGTGATTGTTTTTCCTTTAGTATACAGGGGAAAAGAATTCCCCTAAGTTCTAGAGTCTTATAATTTTAATGACTATAATTGTGATGAAAAAATGGAATAAACAAATTATAATTCATTTATAATTAATGTAATGTTTCATTAAGGATATTTTGAATGTTTCTAAAGAAAACACCCTTATCTGTGTCATGAAAATTATATATTGGGAGGTCATGAAAACTCCATATCAGAGGATAGTGGTACAAAATAAAACACCCTTTTTATGTTGTTTAGAGACATTACTGGTAGATATTCCATGGATTTGGATATGGTATTATTTATTCTAAGAAGAGTATAAATTTCCTTCTATGTTCTAGTTTTCAGAGTCTAGTGGGGTCTTCAGTGGGTGTAGTATAGTCTCCCACAATTTTTGTGTCATTATTATTGGGAACCATTATATAATGGGATAGAGAATTCTTGAGGTTTTTATTTAAGGATGGACCACTCCCTGGATCATTATAATATGCACCATGGTTTGTGTATCCCTTGAGTTGTTATAACATATACCAGGTTGAATGACCCATGGTTGTTCTTATGGATGTCACAATCATCGTGAAATGGTCAATGATAATTTAGTAGTGGAAGAATATGGAATATTTGATTGGGGTTTTATAAATGATTATCTGCGTTGGTGTATTTATTTTTAATTTACATGTATTAGTTTTTCTATTTATCCAAATTTTGTCGAAATTACATATCAAAATATTTAATGGCTATGTAAGGGACCATATTGGTTACCCCAACTGAGTGATGTTCTCACACCCTGCCAAGGAGGACACTAAACATGGGAACCTAAGAAAACACTCACTTTTTACATGTATTGATTAGGTTGAGGCCTTGTATAGTGTGATTGAGTTGGAGCATAATGTGTTGAATGGTAGACTTAGATGTGGTACAGATTAGTGTTTTAGTGGGACACACTTTTTTTATTTTGATTATTTAATATATGTAACATATAAGGACCTGGACTTAAAACATAATTTATCATTAATTATGTAAATAATTCATATTGGGGATCTTTTGAGTTTTAGAGTTTTAGAGGGTTAGGACATAACTACTACATCTCAAAAGATTGCAAAGTAGACACTACTACACAACTTAAATTTTTTTCATAAAATATAAACTCATGAAAAATGGGTCATGTATAGTTCTATGATTAAGACCACATGACTTTAACTTGATCCCATCCTTGACCCTATTCCACATTATGACATATGAAAAACATTTCAAAAACTTTGGATGAGCATAAAAAGATCATTAAGGGGTACACAAAGAGGTAATACTATTAGTTTTTTCAAAACAACAAGTAAACCATTAATATTATAACATAAGTAATACTTTTCATCTTTATGATGTATTAAATACTCTTCATTGAATAAAACATCACTACTTACCATTTTTAACCAAAAGGTTACCATAAAACACATATAAATAACACATAACATATAAAGGTAAATTGCGACATAAACATAATTAAATGGAATAACCATACGGTTGGCTTCCACACATATCACTAAATGGAATACCCATATGGCTGACTTCCATACCCAATGCATTGTAGTTTATAATATAACCACTCGTCTTAGCTTTCATGGCACCACCTGTCATTTGGTTTATCACGTAACCACCAGCCAAACGCCCAAGTACCATTATTAAATCATAACACTTAAAACAAATATAAAGGAAAGAAAACATGTCTATATTTTAATCACAATATATCACTCAAATATATTGAAATAATATAATACTTTATCAAAACCATTTTCAATACCAAAATACATAAAAGTGTATATAGTATTTATTTTCTTTTAAAAACATTATGGCTTGTTGTGGAAGCCACTGATCAAATAATACTCACGGTGGTGGAAAAGGTCGTTGTCACCACTTTTATTAAAAAGAACATTCATTTTTCCATTACGTAAAATGATTCATAGAAAAATATTCCTTTTGAATAAAATTAAAAGTTAAAGGGATTTATACATTGTATATTAGAATGTTGTGTATAATGGAAAATATGCCTCAATGAAAGGTGATTGAGATGATGACCCTTACCTCTTTTCCGAGTTGACTCGATCATTCATTAATCTCTTGAATAATAAAATAAAATTAATTTCTACTTTCATAAGATCCTTTTTCAAGATTATTATTCCTTTTATATCACTGATAACCATGTTATAAACAATATGTAATCATTTATGTAAATAACGTTCATTTTTTAGATATTTGGTACTTGAGTCAAAAATGGCCTTCTTATAATTACATGTTGTTCATGTGGTAAAATGTTCATTATATCCCGAATGATATTAATTATTTGGATATCATATATATCATATATATTTAGTATGTATATTTATTTATAATAGTACATAACATTTGTAGGTATGAAATGAAATGCACCGTTCATGGAGATGGTGAGCCGTACGTATGCATGAATGCTACTTTCATTTATATTTCTTATTTTAATGGATTTAAAACATAATGATACATAGATATATTATATTTACAGCATAATATCATATAAAATATCATTAAATCCATCCTTTATACATCCCACATAAGACATTAACAAGTCATATCACTTTAAGGGGGCGGTAATCCGCACTTCCTCAAATTAAATTATCGGTTTAACCGTAATGGAAACCATAAAGGTATGATATAAATGGAAAATAAATAAGATTAAAGAAAACAAAAACATAAAATATATCATATATAAATACAGTTTCATCATAATTTCTTCCAAGAGAGGCGGTAGGAGGTAATTGAACAATCATCATTTCGTGAGAAGTTAGTTTCAAATCCATAGAAACATTATGTTCATCACCATTTAGATGGAGGTGTGTGTAACTGTAGTAAAAATCCATCTCATAAAAACATCCCAGTATATTCAGGATACTGTTTTTGTTATAAAATAAATTAATAAAAAGGTTTTAGGGGTTGGAGAAGTAAAATAAAAGAAAAGATGTTACGAAAAACGATTAACTTTAATTTGGGTAACTTCCTTTGGTTTGAACCAAAAGGACTTCTTGAAGTGCCTTATGACTAATGTAAGTCTCTTAGGAGGAGGAGAGGAATTTAGGGAGATTAATTGGGCATATTTTTGACGAGGATAAAGGCTTGGGAGGTGTGAGGAATTTTTTAGAAGTGATCTCCTTTTATAAGAGAGTGGAGGGGCTCTTTAAGAAAGTGTGAAAATATTATTTTATTATATAATGATATTTGTTTTAAAAACGTCCAAAAATCATTAGATTCTAAGATAAGATGACTCATGGTAGAATTAAAATCATCTAATAATAATTGGACAAGTTTTGGATGATATTTTAATATTTGTAATCTTATTTATTTAAATGAATTATTAATGAGGTAAACACTGCATCATTATTGTGTCATAAATAATTTAATTTTTTCCCTAAAAATTATAAAAAAATACCATGATGTAGGAAATATTTTTATATTTCATGTTAATATTTATAGTAAAAAATATTACTTATACAACACCAGATAAAAATTAATTTACTAAATGATTTTTGTTTGTGTCATTTTTGCCTTTACTTTAAATTGATTAATCTAAAGTGTCATTATCTTTCATAAGTAGCTCCATGCGGTCCCAAAATATACCCAAAGATGCCCATGGTTGTTCATTACTCGTCCAATACGGTTAGGAAGAGTTTCAAGGTAATTTTGAATTATTATAATATTATTTTGACCATGAATTACCCTTTTTACCTTTAATCGCGGCAAATAAAAGTCAAAAGTTACTATTCACCAAAAAATTATTTTCATCTTATTGAACTGCATTTTACTTACTAATAACAACCATATATGTCTGGTTTTTGAAATTCAATTCACATAAGTGGTAAAATTTCATTTAAATGAAAAATTCAGTTTTAACTACAGCTAAGTGGTTTAACCATTCATCAAAAAATGAAGTTGTTCAGAAAAATACTACAGATTCAATCAAAGATTTATTTGATATTCCAAATTCAAAAATGATGTATATTTTTCAAATTCAATACATATATGTGACTTTAATTAATTAAAAATTAATTTCCTTTGTTAAAAAAATTTGCGTGTTTTTAAGAATCAATATCAATCAAAAGATTGGCAGTTGATTATGTCCAATTTCAAAGTGAAATTGCTTTAAAAGACTAATAATTGATTGAATGGTAAAAAAATAATATATTTACACATTAAAAACAATTAACAGGATAATATATCCATATAAATATATTATATTAAAATGCAGTTTTGAATTAAAATACTATATTTTTCACTATTCATTGTAAAATGAATTTTATCAGAAAAACTCCAAAAATTTACCCAAAGTAAATTTTGATGTCCCCATTTTAAATAAGGATTTTATTTGGCCAAATAGAATGTATTAAAGTGAACAAAACTATATTTAAGAGGGTTCTCCATTAAAAGGCGGTAAATCTACCATTTATTGTAAATTATGATTAAAATTAGATTCATTCACATTTTAAGCCTCTAAATTTTATTGGATTAATGTAAATACATTTAATAAACATGTATAATAATATTGAAGTTAATTTCATTCATTCCCTCTAATAAAATGTCTAGGAGGTAACTACAATTTAAAATAATAATATTATATTATTAGTGTGCAAATTAAGATTTTAAAGATACTCTTTGTTGCGTATCGGGTACACTATCAAAAATAGCAACCCATTTAAAGTAAAGTTAATATTTAATTCAAAAATATTAATAAATATGAAATATTTGTTATTATTTATTTACCTGCGATGTTACATCCTTCCCCCCTTTTGTAAATTGTGTCGTCGTAATTTTTATTCACTTATCAAATAAGGTGTGTATTTATCCCTCATAGCATTTTCTGATTCCCACGTTACCTCTTCAACTATATGGTTTGTCCAAAAATCATTTACCTGGTGAATTAATTTATTCCAAAAAATATTCTCTCTACAGTCAAGAATCTGGACTAGTTTTTCTTCATTAGAGATATTTTTTCCAACATAACTACCTCTCGAATCAAAACCTTAGATTGATCTGGAATATACTTTCTCAACATCGAATCATAGAAAACATTATGTACTTGGGATAAACGTGGAGGTAAATCCACTATGTACGCAACTAATCCAACTTTCTTCAGAATTTCATAAGGTCTAATGAACCCTCGGAGTCAACTATCCCTTCTTACCAAAACACATTACACTTTTCCATCGAGAAACTTTGAGAAAGACATGATCACCTACCTCAAAAGATATATCCTTCTTCCAGTTATCTGCATAAATTTTCTATCTTCTCTGAGCTGTTCTCATGTGCTTATGAATCAACGAAACATTATCTTCGATCTCTTCTACCAATTCTAGTCAGGTCGGCTTCCTTTCACCTACTTCATCCCAAAAAGATGGAGTTTGACATTGCTATCCACATAATGCCTCAAATGGAGCCATCTGTATACTGGAATAAAAACTATTATTATATGAAAATTCAACCAAAGAAAGATGTTCATCCCAACATCCCTGATAATCAATTAAGAAAGCACATAAAATATCCTCTAATGTCTGAATTTTTTGTTCTTATTTTCCATCTGATTGAGGATGAAAAGTTGTACTAAAATTTAATTCAGTACCCAAAAACTTTTGAAGGCCCTTCCAAAAGTTATAAGTAAACCTGGGATCGCGATCAGATGAAATAGAGAGAGGAACACTATCCAAACTGACTATCTATTTAACATACCACTGAGAATGTTGATCTATAGACAATGTATCTCGAATAGGAATGATATGTGAATATTTAGTCAATCGATCAACAATATCCTAGATTGCATTATTACCTAAAGATGTCTTTGGTAATACCAAAACGAAGTCCATGGATATATTTTCCCATTTCCACTCTGGAACTAGTAAAGGATGAAGAATCCCTTTCGGTAACTGCATCTCTGCATTATCCTGCTGAAAAGTGAAACACTTCATAGTAAAATCAGAAATATCTCTATTCATTCCATCCCACCAGTAATACTCTTGAAGATCTTGGTACATCTTAGTATTACCAGGATGAATGGAAGACAGAGAATTATGAGCTTTACATAACAACTCATTCTTCAACTTTAAATCACAATGCACGCATAATCTCTTCCCAAACCTCAAAAAAATCATTATTAACATTAAAATCAATAAAATTACCCAACGCAACCAACTCTACCTTTTTCTGCAACTCATTGTCTTATTTCTGCAGTTGCTTTATTCTGTATGATAGAGATGATCTCACTGACACCTGATACAAAAAAAAAAGAATTTTCTACACCAAATACTTCTATGCCAAATTTCATCAAATCAAAAACCAAAGGATCTCGTTCCAAACGTAGCATGTTTAATAAATAATTACATTTTTGACTGAAATAATCAGCCGATTTATTTTCTTTTCCCAGATGGTAATGGATCATGCAATCAGAATCCGTGATTAACTCCAACCATATCCTCTGTCTCATGTTCAATTATTTCTGAGTGAATATATACTCTAATCTTTTGTAATCAGAATATATTTCTCATTTTACTCCATACAAATGATCCCTACAAATTTTAAATTTAAAACAACAGTAGCTAATTCCAAATCATGTGTAGGATAATTAAACTCATCGGGTGTCAACTGACATGAAACATAAGCAATTACCGGATCATTCTACATTAGGACACAACCAATTCCTTTCAACAAAGAATCATTGTAGATAATAAACTCACAATTTCTGGATGGAAGTGCCAAAACTGGAGCATTCACCAATCTTTTTTTCAATTCTGAAAAACAATCATCACATTTTTTTATCGAGATGAACTTAACACCTTTTCGAGTTAACTTAGTAATTGGACTTGATAACCGTGCAAGGTTTTCAACAAACCACTGGTAATAACCTTCCAATCCAAGAAAAATATGAATCTCAATTATATTTATGGGTCATGTCCATTCTTCAACAACTTTTTTTAGCAGGAACAACAATTATTCCATATTTTGAAACAATATGACCAACAAAAGAAATTTGGTTTAACCAAAACTCACACTTTCTGAATTTCCCATAAAGATAATTTTCTTTTATGGTTTTTAAGATAACCCTTAAATTACTTTCATGCTCCTCTTTACTTTTTTTATAAACCATAATATCATCAATGAACACAACCTCTAACTTATCCAAGAACTCATGGAAAATTATATTCATAAGATCCATGAATACAACCCCTACATTGGTTAACCCAAAAAGCATAACTACAAATTCATAATAGCTATATCTAGTATGAAACATGGTCTTCAGAATGACTTATTCCTTTATTTTCAACTGATGATACCCCAATCTCAAGTCAATCTTTGAAAAATACTGAGCTCTCTAGAGCGGATCAAACAAATCATCGATATAAGCCAAATGATACTTATTCTTAACTGTGATGTTATTCAATTCTCTATAATCAATGAAAATTCTCATTGAACCATATTTATTTTTAACAGAAAATACAGGAGCACCCCATGGTGATGTGCTAGGTTGAATGAAACCTTTATCTAATAACTCCTTCAATTTCTTCTTTAACATTAAATGTTCAATTTGAGCAATTCGATAAGGTGGTTTTGAAATTGGATTAGCTTCAGGAACTAAGTAAACAGTAAATTCAACTTCCCGATAAGGTATAATACCAAGAAAATCATCAAGAAAAACATCAAGGTACTCATTTACCACTGGAACATCATAAATCTGAACAGTTCCTTTATTTTCAACAATATGTGCAAGGTAACATTCATTTCAATTTTTACTATATTCTCAGCTTCCTGATATATTATCAAAAGAAAGGGTTCATTATTGTACACAAAATAAAAATCATTCTGAAATGAAACCTCTTTATCCTTGCAATCAATTTTAGCATGATAAACAAATAGCCAATCCTTGCCCAAAATAACATCAAACTCTACTAGAGGTAAAATAAAAAGGTTTGCATGTAGATTCATTCTACAGACAAGGACATGGATATTATTATGTTTTCTTTTTGTCTCAACATTTACTCTAGGTGTTTTTACCGTATGTTTTGTATTCATATCTTGAGATGGTATTCCCAATTTACTACAAAACTTCTCAGAATTAAAAGAGTTTTTAGACCCTGAATCAAAAAACACATTGGTATAATCTGAAAAAACAAATAGTGTACCTGATACTACATTGTTCAATGTTCCAACATCTACTGAAGTAGATGCAAAGGATTTCACCACCCCTTTTTTCTTGAAGTTTGGCTTCTTTCCCTCAATTTTGTTCTTCGCTAGACACTCATTTTCATAATGACTCATTTCATTACACTTAAAACATTTTACTGATGGATTTTCATTTCTGCTTGATCATATTCCTTACAGTTGGGAGTAGTATGACCAGACTTACCACACCAGAAGCACTTTCTAGACATTGATAAACAATCCAGATGCTTTTTACCACACTTCTCACAGGTTGGATATTTAATTTTCTTACCTTCGTGCTTCATTAATGAATTATTTCCCTTTTACTGCCAACTGGACCTCTTATTTTGTTGTTTGTCAAAGAACACTTGATCATATGTAAACTCCATTTCCTCCTTCTCTATACATCGAACAAGTTTTTCATAGCTTTTGAACTCATGAGAGGATAATTCTCTTCGATATCAGGGCTTCAGTCTGTAGTAAAATAAATTAATCTTACTATCAAGATCTCAGATGAAATTTGGTGCATACGTTGCAAGTCGAGTGAACTTTTCTTCATAAGAAGCCACTGAATCATCCACATGCCTCAATTCTAGTAATTGTTTTTCCATACTAAGATGAACCACCTTAGGAAAATATTTCCCAAGAAATGTACCTTTCAATTCATCCCAATCAAGAGCATCAATCTCTTCACTATCCATGATACTTTTCATGATCGACCACCAATGATCAGCATCACCATCAAAACGGTAAACATTAAGACTATCCATTGGATGTTATGAACACCCAATAACATCTAAAATCTTGTCCAGTGACTTAATCCACCCTTCAGCTAGTACAGGGTCAGATGATCCTCTAAATGATGGGGTATGTTGCCTCATGAAATGATCCACTACTGACATGTTCCTATGTGGATGATCTGTATGATCTCGTGCATAGATACCACCACGATTTATAGCCTGAGTCAACTATTCCATCACTGCAACAAACTATTCAGTTCTGATTCCGACCATCTCAGGTTGCTGATTTGAAAGGTTTCCTTCCTCTTGATGTTATCCCAACATAGCTACCCTATTTCCTCTGTGGAAAACCATTTTGAACAGAGAAATATCTTAAACCAAGCAACATGGTAATCTGTAAATTATTTATCATTTCAATATTACCATAAATTAATTTATGGACATTTATTTAATAATACCCTAACTCTTAAAGTTATCTATACTGACCACTGATACCAACTATAAGAAATCGGCCTTAAAACAAACAAAATATTAAATTATGTTAATAATTCAAATTGAGGATCTCTTTAGGTTCAGAGTTTTAGAGGGTTAGGACATAACTATTACATCTCAAAAGATTACAATGTAGACACTTTTACATAGTTCCCATTTTTTCAAAAAATATAAACTCTTGAAAAAAATGGCCATGTCTAGTTCCATGTTTAAGACAACAGGAATTTTCCTTGATCCCTTCCTTGACCCTATTCCATATTATGTCATGTGAAAAACATTTCAAAAACATGGTATGTGCATAAAAATCTCACTAAGGGGTACACAAAGAAGGAAAAGTATTAGTTTTTTCAAAAAAAAAATAAACCATGAATACTTTAACAAAAGTAATATTATTCATATTTATGTGGTAGTAAATACTCTTCACTAAATAATAGATCACTACTTACCCTTTTGTAACCAAATGGTTACCTTAAAATTCATATTATGAACACATAACATATAAAGGTAACTTGGGATATAAACATACTTAAATGGAATAACCACACGGTCGACTTCCATACATATCACTAAATGGAATAACCATACGACCGACTTCCATACCCAATGTATTTGAGGTTGTAACGTAACCACCTATCCTAGTTTTCATGGCACCACCTGTAATTTGGTTTATCACATAACCACCCGCCAAATGTCCATGTACCATTATAAAATCATGTCACATATAACAAACATAAAGGAAAGAAAACATGTCCAAATTTTATTCTAAATATATCACATAAATATATTGACATAAAATAACCATTTATCAAAACCATTTTTAATACCAAAATACTTAAAAGATTATATGGTATTTATTTTCTTTTAAAAACATTATATCTTGTTGAGGAAGCCAAAGATCAAATAATACTCGCGGAGGAAAATATCATTGTCACTGCTTTAGTTAAAAAGAACTTTCATTTTTTCATTTAGTAAAACACTTCATAAAAAAGATTCCATTTGAAAAAAATTAATAATCAAAGGGGTTTATACATCGTATAAAATAAAGTTGTGTATAATGGAAAATATGTCTGAATAAAAGGAGATAGAGACGAAGTCCCTTACCTCTTGTCCAACTTGACACGATCGTTCTTTAATCTATTGAATAATAAACGAAAATTAATTTCTACTTTCTTAAGAACTATTTTCATGTTTATTATTTCTTTTATATCACTTATTACCATGTTATAAAAATTATGTAATCATTTATGTTAATAACGTTCGTTTTGTCGATATTTGGTACTTGAGTCAAAAATGGACTTCTTATAATTACATGTTGTTCATGTGGTAAATGGTTCATTATATCCAGAATGATATTCATGATTTGGATATCATATATATCATATATATTCAGTATATATATGTATTTATAAAAGTACATTAAAATTGTAGGTAAGAAATGAAATGCACCGTTCATGGAGACGGTAAGCTGTACGTACGTATGAACGCCACTTTCATTTCTATTTCTACTTTTAATTGAATTAAAACAAAATGATACATAATTATATTATAATTAAAGTTTAATATTATATATTATATCATTAACTCCATCCTTTATACGTCCAACATAAGGCATTGACGAGTCATATCACTTTGAGGGGTCGGTAGTCCGCACTTTCTCAAATGAAATTATTAGTTTACCCATAATGGAAAACATAAAGGTATGATGTAATTTGAAAATACAGAAGCATAAATAATACATAAACAAAATATATATCATATATAAATATAGTTTCATCATAATGTTCATCATGAGAGGCAGTAGGAGGTAATTGAATAATCATTATTATGTGAGGCGTCAGATTTCCATCCACAGAAACATTATGTTCTTCAACCACTAGATGGAGGTGTGTGTTTGTTTAGTAAAAATATATCTCATAAAAAATCCTAGTATATTCAGGATAATGTTTTTTTATAAAATAAAGGAATAAAAAGACTTTAGGGGTTGGAGAAGTAAAATAAAAGAAAATAAGTTAAGAAAAACTATTACCTTTAATTTGGGTAACTTCCTTTGGTTTGAACCAAAAGAACTTATTAAAGTGCCTTCGGCCTAAGGTAATGCTTCTAGGAGGAGGAGACGGATGTAGGGAGCTTAACTGGGTAGATTTTGGATGAACCAAAAGGCTTTAGAGGTGTGAGTAATTGGTTAGAAGTGGACTCCTTTTATAAGGGAGAGGTGGGGCTCTTTAAGAAATTATGAAAATATTATTTTATTATATAATGATATTCTTTTTCAAAAAATCCAAAAATAATTAGAGTCGAAGCTAAGATGACTCTAGGTATAAATAAAATCATCTAATAATAATTGGATATGTTTTGGATGTTATTTTAATATTTAAAATCTTATTTATTTAAATGATTTATTAATGAGGTAAACACAGCATCATTATTGTGTCATAAATAATTTAATTTATTTGTTGACTAAATATTATATAAAAATACCATGATGTATTAAATCCTTCTATATTTCAAATTAATATTTATAGTAAAAAATATTACTTATATAACCCCATATAAAAATTAATTTACTAAAATATTTCTGTTTATGTCATTTTTTTGCCTTTACTTTAAATTAATTAATCTAAAGTGACATTATCTCTCATAAGTGGCTCCATGGGGTCCCAAAATAGATCCAAAGATGCCTCGGGTCGTTCATTACTCATCCAATAAGGTTAGGACATGTGTTAAGGAATTTTTTAATTATTACAATATTTTGTTTACCTTGAATTATTCTATTTACCTTTAACCGCAGTAAATAAAAGTCATAAGTTACTATTCACAAAAAATTTGTTTTTAACTTATTGAACCACATTTTACTTACTAATAATAACTATGTATATCGGATTTTGGAAATTCAATTCACAGAAGTGGTAAAATTTCATTTAAATGAAAAAGCTAGTTTTTTATCTACTACTAAGTTGTTTCACTATTCATCAAAAAATGAAGTTTGAAGAAAAATACCAAATATTAAGCCTAAGTTTTTTTTTTGATATTCCGAATTTGATAATGATGTCTATTTTTTGAAATTCAAAACATAGATGTGGAATTAATTAATTTAAAATTAATTCCCGTTGTCAAAAAAATTAGCGTGTTTTTAAGAAACAATAACTATCAAAAGATTGACAGTTCATTATGTCCAATTTCAAAGTGAAATTGCATAAAAAGATTAATAATAGATTAAATGGTAAAAATATAATATATTTACTCTTTAAAAACAACTAAAATGATAATCTAACTGTAACACCCCAAGCTTCTATGGTACGCTTCTCTTTGAATAATGTGATAGCGTGTGTTGTATGCAACATCGAGTTCTAACACACCACAACCAATAAAACTAGCCGTTATGAATAGTAATACCTACTTTTTTAAATTTTATAAATTCTATCTCTCAAAATGGACTTCGTTTTTGGATTCAAAATATCAAAATTAGCCTAGGGTGAAATTTTGGTACTTTTCGGATAACATTAATATTTTGATGAATAGTGAAAATTAATAAATTTTAATTAAAAACAACTTTTTTAATTAAAATAATTAATAGTGATAAATTATGAATTTGAGTGGTTTTAAAGTATAATTACAATACAGTTTTACCATTTTATCCAATGGTGTTCATTATAATTAATTTCACTTTGAAATTGGACCTAAACAATTGTCAATCTTTTGATATATATTGTTTCTTAAAAACACGTTGTTTGTTGTGACAGCAGGAATTAATTATAAAATTAATTAATTCAACTTATATGTTTGGAATTTTTTAAAATAGATATCATTTTTGAATTCATAATGTCAATTATAACTTAGGGTGAAATTTTGGCATTGTTCTGAAAAACTTCAATTTTTGATGAATAGTGAAACTACTAAGTGGTAGTTAAAAAACTGAATTTTTCATAAAACATAATTTTACCGCTTTTGTGATTGGAATTTCTAAAATCAGAGAGACACGGTTAATATCAAGAAGTAAAATGTGGTTCAATGAGATGAAAATATTATTTTGGTGAATAGTAACTGTTTACTTTTATTTTCCACGGTTAAAAGTAAATAGGGTAATTAAGGGTAAAAATGATATTAATTTTACCCTAAAAAATGTCCTAATTCTATTTCACAAGTATATCTCGACCAAAAACAACCTTAGGAATAAAATATTATCATTTAGGTCCACTTGGATTAGATTAGGACATTTATTATTATTTAATTCAAAGAAGAGTTAAAAGAGTTAAAATCAAAGTTTATTTACTAAAACATTTTTAATATTGGGTTATACATAAGATAAATTCGATTGTAAATATTCATTAGAAATATAATAATATTTCCTACATAATGATATTTTATTTAGACATTAAATAATTTAATTTATTTATGACACAATGATGATGCAGTAATTACCATAATAGTGAAAAATTAAAATAATTGATATTATAAATACCCAAATAAATATAATTTGAGACTTTTAATGAATTACAATAATTTTTTAGGATAATATGACATATTAGGATTGATTTAATTGAATTTTTTTGAAGTAATCATTCTGTTATGTGTTTCACAAAAATCAACTATTGAATAGTGTCAAAATTGACATAAAAGAGTTTTTAAAACAAATATTATATTATTAATTGATATTAAATTCCTAAAAACCTAAGGATCGGCCAAGAGACTTATATCATGATAGGTGTATCATTAATGGACCACTTGGGGGTCTCTTGTAGGTATATAGTATGTTTATTAACTATATAATATAAAATACAAAGTGGCATGGTAAATGTCAAACTAATTAACTAAGAGTTAAAACTAAAAGATATGGTTAATATAGTAACCCAAACCCAGCTAAATTCTATTGGTTGAATGGTTTTCGACCTATCCACACCTTAATCTTTGAATAATCAACTTTTGAGCCATTAGAAACCAAATATGAATTTATTATAAATTAATATTTCTAGCTTTTCCAAAGGTGGCCCTCACCTCTCTTAAAAAAGGGCACTCCCCCTTCTCATTACTTCACAACATAAAAGCCTTTTGGTTCGGCCAACCTCTGTACAAATACTCTCTCAACTTCCCTCAATACAACCTAGAGGTTTTAGTTTGATCAGAAATCCAACCTATGGAGCCCTTTTGATCAAATCAAAAGGAACAACCCGAAGAAGAGGTAATGTTTTCACCACCCTTTTTCAAATTCATTTCTTCTCCCAATTATTCTTTATTTGTTATTACCATTTTAAAATAATAAATCCAGTATATTATATATAATGTGATGTTATTATAAATATGGGAGAACCATATTCAGTATTATATCCACCCTTTGAATAACATGTCACTATACGTGCGTACGTACGACTTACTGTCTCCACGTCGTGGTGTAATTGTTATTCAATATATTATTATTTGGATGGGTATAATAATGATGTTTAATTCTTGTAAATAATAAATATAACATGATAATGATTCTGTATATATGATATACCATCCAATTATATATTATTTTAATAACAAAAGAATGATATTATCACTCGTGCGTACGTACGGACTACCGTCTCCACGAACGTGATGAGATTCATTCTCCATCGTATCCATTCAAGTCTAAATCTCATTTAATGATTTATAATAGTATCTAAGGACTTGATATCATTCTGTATATTAATAAGATACAACCTATCCATGACAAATATGGCTTGCGTAACAAAACATATAAAAGAAAACGAGTAAGTTAACACCCGAAACAACGATAATACTAAGAGAATATTAACAAATCAATGTTAAAAGATCATATATGATATCATATTAATGTATATGATTCTTTTATAGTTTAATAAAAATTATTTCACCATTATACAGGAGTTTAACCTATCCCAACCAAGGAAAAGTACAATGTAAGGGTTTATTTCACAATCTCTTCATTATCCGAGGTTGTTTATACGCAATTATCTACCGGGATCTCATTATCATCCACATCCATGATCCTTAAAAATGTATTTAAAAACATTTTTACTATTTACTAGACATTGGGTTAAAGTCATTTATACCCTTATGTGTTTTGAAAGGAATCTTTCCATCGTTTTCCAAACAAGGCACTTTTAACCTTTTTGTCAAATTTAAGGTAAGAATGTCTTTTTTAACTTATACGGAGGGTACGGCTATTCACAGCCGTTATAAAATCGTCAAAGCTTCCCTTAGAAGCTTATAAGAATATTTTCAATTTAAATGTTTTATTTTATAATTATGTTACTTTTAAATGATTTCAAAATGAATATTTTAAGAATTTATGAAAGTTACTCTTTATCAAGATCATAATTTTAAATGTTTTAAAGATTTATCTTTCTATATCTTTTTAATTAATGTCCATGTTTTCAAAATGATTTTAAGGATTTATTTATATGGAATGAATGTTTTGAAATGATATTTCTTTTCAAAAGTTTCAAAGTGGTATGGGACACTTTGATTCAAAAATCACTTTTAAATTACTTCCTTTATAAATGTGCGACTTTTCAATGATTTCGAGAAAATAGATATTTCTCTCAAATAGTTTTGATTTGCGTCTATGTCAACATCCTTTGATGGATTTTAAGATTATTTGAAGTTGATTTATTATGATTCAAATCTTTTGTATTATATTGAAGTTTTTGTGATATGTTTTACTGTGTATGTGTTATTTTTATACCATTCATGGTTTATGGAGAAATTATTGACATTTCATATTCGAGTTTTAATACGAATGTTTATGTTATGTTTAAAACTTTTCATATGGGAATACATTGGACTTATTAAGTGATGGGTGGAGCCCTCTATAGCTCCTCGATGCATCGGTAGGTCTCATGAGAAAAATAGTGTCCTGGCACAAGGCCTTGGCAAAAATATTATTTTTAGTCTTGGCACGAGTCCTTGGTTATGTAGTTATGATAGTCTGTCATTATGCATTCCATCATTATGAAAGTGGTTATTGATATTTCATGTGATTATTCGATTAGTAGAATATCGATGTGAATAAGTAAATGGCATTATTTCATATATATTTTTCCCATACTATGTTGAAGTTCATGTTTAAAAGGGTTTTGTTTTAGTTATACATTGCATGAAATGTTTATGCTTATTTATGAATGTTTTCACTGTATTTCTTACCCTTACGGAGCGTTTGAGCTCACCCCTTTCTATGTTTTATTTTTCCCAGGATTCCAAGAAGTATATTGTGATTGATAAGAAGGGTTAAGACAAGGGAATAATGGCATTCATAAAGGATTATTTATGTTGTTTTGTATGTTATGAAGTGTAATGTAACATTCATGTATGTAATCTGTTTTCCAAGACTTCTAAACTAATAGGTCTTTCGAGACATGATTCCTTGTAATCATGATAATGTATTAAAATAATGCACCGACTCTAGGTAACTAGGGTTGGGGCGTTACAGTCGGTATCAGAGAAAGTTTAGAAATAACCTTGGAAACTAGATTTAGATAAACTCTGATTCGAGCACATAGCCCTAAGATAGACTTTGAGGATTAGTATAGAAGAACTTCTGAGAATTTTGGTGTCGTAGAGTTTTTGTGAGTTTTCCGAGCAATACATCCCTGTATGGATATGAGCTGGTAGAGGCGGCTCTGGCACAGATGTACCTAGGGGTAAAACCCGAAAACACCGCTTTGAGCTAGACTCGAACGGGAACTGGTCCACGACAACGAGCCTTGCTGCACTCTTGGTTACGACACTCCCAGGGGATATCCTTAGGATAATTCTCATTTTATTTAAAAACCATTATGAAGGGCTCATGAGTATATACTTAATCAAAGAAAACATTTTTTATGATTATGAATTATATCCATAAACTGTTCAATTTGCATTTGGAATTATTTATTACAATTCATAAACTGACCTAGTTTATGCTATTGTATAGAAACGGCGCCCAGTAGAAGGAATGTGAACTCCAGTAAAACGTATGATCCAACGAGTAAGAAGGATCGTATCTTTCATGGTATTAAGACATCATTTATAAGGGAAATAGTCCCCCACGTGTTATCATCATATGAAGAAATAGTATCATGTATGGATAAGATAACTAAAGAGTTTACTGAGTCCTATGGATTTGAACGGAAGCAAGAGAAGAAAAGGATAGAAGAGAGAAAGATGGATAAAGGGAAGAGGGAAAAGAATAATTTCCCCATATGTGATAATTGTGGTAAGAAACACCCTGGAACTTGCCTAAAAGGAATGAGAGTTTGTTATAAGTGTGGAGGAAAAGGGCACAAAGTACATGACTGCAAGGGTAAGAAAATGGTTTCAAATGTACAATGCTTCATTTGCAAGGAGTTTGGACACTACACATACCTATGTCCTAGTAATCAGACTATGCCGCAAGTGATGCTATTGGATAATAATCAGGTTATGATACTACCACAGATGAAGAGGAATGATTAGAGTTCTTATGATTATTATGTCATTTTAGTGTTGTATCAACAATGTACTTCTTATAATAATTATAGAGCATATAGGGATTGTACTGCAGTAAAATATCATTAAGGACCTGAGATTGTGTGGAACAAAGAAAAGTGACTCAATAGAAGGATAAATTTTTGGAAAATATATGGTTGAAATAATGATAAACCATAATTCTGATACCGAGGTAGTGATTTTGGAAGAATACATGATTGATTTGGATAAATTATATTGGATATTCTTGACTACCTTGAAACTGATTAATGATTTGTATATTCCATCATTGTTGGGGTTTACAACATTTTTGGATTGAATGAGTATATCCATTATTATTAAAGGAATAAGGGGTCATGAATGTAATCAATAAGGATTTATGGTAATTCAGGATATTGCAGTGTTTTAAAAGAATACATGATGAAGGTGTTCACATGTTATTACATGGAAAAAAAGATCTTTATTGTGTTTACCTTCCTTATAAATTTTGGACTGAAGTATTTTGAATAGTTCTAGTTTGGATTATTTTGGATTGCCATAAAGGGACAACCCGAAGGTCGGGCGGCAACCCGTCGCGTCCGGCAAGGCCATGAGACTTGAACCCACAACCAAAGGGCGATAAGGGTGTATCACCTACCACTGACCCACGTGATGTCCTGGATTGAATAATGTCGTTTTTTAATGGTTCTTCTAGATGAATTATAAAATCATTTTTTAAACCTTTACAAATAGGATAAATAGAATATTATTTTTAAGTTCTATTATCTTTTAATGTGAAAGATGAGTTTGTGGTAGAACTTAGTTAAAGGTTGATACTCTACTTGTCAAGCATATATTTTTCTTCTTCTTCTCTTATTTAATGAAGCAATTAATTCTTATACTTTAGTGAAGGGATCTTAAAACAAAAAAATGTGTTATCCTAATACCATAGGTTTTGCTGAACCGATGGTATTTTAAATCATCATATATTGATGAACTTAAGGCCCTCAATTTTACACTTGATTGTGATTGATGACCTCAATCACTACCTATAAATATTTACGTTTTCCCTCCAATTATATGTCTCTAATTTCCACCAATGTTCTTTAAATAGAGATAATAATTTGGGGGTGACCCTTTCATTTCTCTTTAACTCTTATTAAGACTAAATTTTGTCAACCCAATTTCCGATGTGGGTTTTCCTACAAATATATTTTTTATATTCAACATTTTATTTACGAAGAACAATTTCAAATTAGTAGGATGCAATTTATTGAAGGAGGGGATAATGTAACACCCCAAGCTTCTACGGTACGCTTCTCTTTGAATAATGCGATAGCGTGTGTTGTATGCAACATCGAGTTCTAACACACCACAACCAATAAAACTAGCCGTTATGAATAGTAATACCTACTTTTTGAAATTTTATAAATTCTATCTATCTAAATGGACTTCGTTTTTGGATTCGGAATATCAAAATTAGACTAGGGTGAAATTTTGGTACTTTTCGGATAACTTTAATATTTTGATGAATAGTGAAAATTACTAAATTTTAATTAAAAACAACTTTTTTAATCAAATTAATTAATAGTGATAAATTATGAATTTGAGTGGTTTTAAAGTATAATTAGAATATATTTTTACGATTTTATCCAATGGTTTTCATTAGATTTAATTTCACTTTGAAATTGGACCTAAACAATTGTCAATCTTTTGATATATATTGTTTCTTAAAAACATGCTATTTGTTGTGACAATGGGAATTAATTATAAAATTAATTAATGCAACTTATATGTTTGGAATATTGTAAAATAGACATCATTTTTGAATTCAGAATGTCAATTATAGCTTAGGGTGAAATTTTCGCATTGTTCTGAAAAACATCAATTTTTGATGAATAGTGAAACTACTATGTGGTAGTTAACAAACTGGATTTTTCATAAAACATAATTTTACCGCTTCTGTGATTGGAATTCCAAAAATCCGAGAGACACGGTTAATATCAAGAAGTAAAATGTGGTTCAATGAGATGAAAATATTTTTTTGGTGAATAATAACTTTTTACTTTTATTTACCACGGTTAAAAGTAAATAGGGTAATTGAGGGTAAAAATGATATTAATATTACCCTAACACATGTCCTAATTCTATTGTACAAGTATACCTAGACCAAAAACAACCTTAGGAATAAAATATTATCATTTAGGTTCACTTGGATTAGATTAGGACATTTATTATTATTTAATTTAAAAAAGAGAAAAAAGAGTTAAAATCAAAGTATATTTACTAAAACATTTTTAATATAGGGTTATACATAAGATAAATTCGATTTTAAATATTCTTTATAAAGCTAATAATATTTACTACATAATTATATTTTATTTAGACATTAAATAATTTAATTTATTTATGACACAATGATGATGCAGTAATTACCATAATAGTGAAAAATTAAAATAATTGATATTATAAATACCCAAATAAATATAATTTGAGACTTTTAATTAATTAAAATAATTTTCTATGATAATATGACATATTAGGATTGATTTAATTGACTTTTTTAGAAGTAATCATTCTGTTATGAGTTTCACAAAAACCAACTATTGAATAGTGTCAAAATTGACTTAAAAGAGTTTTTAAAACAAATATTATATTATTAATTGATATTAAATTCCTAAAAATCTAAGGTTCGGCCAAAAGACATATATCATGATAGGTGTAACATTAATGGACCCCTTGGGGGTCTCTTGGAGGTATATAGTATGTTTATTAACTTTATAATATATAAATACAAAGTGACATGGTAAATGTCAAACTAATTAACTAAGAGTTAAAAGTAAAAGATAAGGTTAATATAGTAACCCAAACCTATCTAAATTCAACTGGTTGAATGGTTTTATACCTATACCCACCTTAAACTTTGAATAATCAACTTTTTAGCCATTATAAACCGAATATGAATTTATTATAAATTAATATTTCTAGCTTTTCCAAAGGTGCCCATCACCCCTCTTATAAAAGGGCACTCCCCTTTCTCATTACTTCACACCTTCAGAGCCTTTTTGTTTGCCCAACCTCTGTCCAAATACTCTTTCAACTTCCCTCAATACAACCTAGAGGCATTAGTTTGATCAGAAATTCAACCTAAGGATCCCTTTTGATCAAATCAAAAGGAAGAACCCGAAGAAGAGGTAATGTTTTCGCCACCCTTTTTCAAATTCATTTCTTCTCCCACTTCTTCTTTCTTTGTTATTACAATTATAAAATAATAAATCCAGTATATTATATATACTGTGATGTTATTATAAATATTGTACAACCATATTCAGTATTATATCCACCCTTTGAATAACATGTCACTATACGTGCGTACGTACGGCTTACCGTCTCTACGTCGTGGTGTAATTGTTATTCAATATATTATTATTTGGATGGGTATAATAATGATGTGAAATTCATGAAAATACTAAATATAACATGATAATGATTCTTTATATATGATATAACATCCAATTATATATTATTTTAAAAACAAAAGAATGATATTGTCGCTCGTGCGCACGTACGGACTACCGTCTCCACGAACGTGATGAGATTCATTCTCCATCGTATCCATTCAAGTCTAAATCTCATTTAATGATTTATAATAGTATCTAAGGACTTTATATCATTCTGGATATGAATAATATACAACCTATCCATGACAAACATGCCTTGTGTAACAAAACATATAAAATAAAATGAGTAAGTTAACACCTGAAACAACGATAATACTAAGATAATATTAACACATCAATGTTAAAAGATCATATATGATATCATATTCATGTATATGATTCTTGTATAATTTAATAACAGTTATTTCACCATTATACAGGAGGTTAAGCTACCCCCAACCAAGGAAAAGTACAAGGTAAGGGTTTATTTCACAATCTCTTCATTATCCGAGGTTGTTTATACGCAATTATCTACTGGGATCTCTTTATCATCCACATCCATGTTCCTTAAAAATGTATTTAAATACATTTTTACTATTTACTAGACAATGGGTTAAAGTAATTTATACCCTTATGTTTTTTGAAATGAATCTTTCTGTCATTTTCCAAACAAGTCACTTTTATCCTTTTTGTCAAATTTTAGGTAAGAATGTCTTTTTTAACTTATACGGCAGGTACGACTATTCACCGCCGTTATAAAATCGTCAATTCTTCCCTTAGAATCTTATAAGAATATTTTCAAAGTAAATGTTTTATTTTATAATTATGTGACTTTTAAATGATTTCAAAATGAATATTTTAGGAATTTTTGAAACATACTCTTTATCAAGATCATAATTTTAAATGTTTTAAAGATTTATCTTTCTAAATATTTTTAATTAATGTCCATGTTTTCAAAATGATTTTAAGGATTTATTTATATGGACATGAATGTTTTTAAATGATATTTCTTTTCAAAAGTTTCAAAGTTGTATGGGACACTTTGATTCAAAAATCTCTTTTAAATTACTTCCTTTATAAATGTGCGACCTTTTAATGATTTCGAGAAAAGAGATATTTCACTCAAATAGTTTTGATTTTCATCTATGTCCACATCCATTGATGGATTTTAATCTTATATGAAGTTGATTTATTATGATACAAAACTTTTGTATTGTATTGAAGGTTTTGTGATATGTTTTACTATGGATGTGTTATTTTAATACCATTCATGGTTTATAGAGAAAGTTTTGACATTTCGTATGCTAGTTTTAAAACGAATGTTTATGTTATGTTTAAACCTTATCATATGGGAATTCATTGGACTTAGTAAGTGATGGGTGGAGCCCGATATAGCTCCTCAATGCATCGGTAGGTCTCATGCGACAAACTAGTGTATTGTCATAAGTCCTTGGAAAAAATCTTATTTGTAGTCTTAGCACAAGGCCTTGGCTATGTGGTTATGATAGTCTGGCATTATGCATTCCATCATTATGAAAGTGGTTATTGATATTGCATGTGATTATTCGATTAGTAGAATATCCATGTGAATAAGTAAATGGAATTATTTCATTTAAATTTTTTTCCATACTATGTTGAAGTTCATGTTTAAAAGGATTTCGTTTTAGTTATACATTTCTTTAAATGTTTATGCTTATTTATGAATGTTTCTGCTATATTGCTTAACCTTACGGAGCATTTGATCTCACCCCTTTCTATGTTTTATTTTTCCTAGGATTCCAAGAAGTATATTGTGATTGATAAGAATGGTTAAGACAAGGGAATAATGGCATTCATAAAAGATTATTTATGTTTTTTTGTATGTTATGAAGTAAAATGTAACATTCATGTATGCAATTTATTTTCCAAGACCGCTAAACTAATAGGTCTTTCGAGACTTGATTCCTTGTAATCATGACAATGTATTAAAATAATTCACTGACTCTAGGTAACTAGGGTCGGGGCGTTACACTAACCATATAAATAAATTAGATTAAAATGAATTTTTGAATTAAAATGAAATATTTTTCACTATTCCTTGAAAAATTAACTTGATTAGAAAAATTCAAAAAAATTTACACAAAGTAAATTTTGATGTCCCAATTCTAAAGAAGTATTTTATTTGGTCAAATAGAATGTATTAAAGTTACCAAAACAATATTTATAAAAGGCATTAAATCAACCATTTAATAAAAATTATGCTTAAAATTATATTCATTCAAATTTTATGCCTCTAACTTTTATTGGATAAATGTAAATACATTTATCAAACATTTATTGTCATATTGTAGTTAGTTTCTTTCATTCTTTCCAATACAATGGCTAGGAGTTAACTAGAATATGAAATAATAATACTATATTATAAGTGTGCATCTTACGATTTTAAGGTAACTTGATGTTGCGTATCGGGTACGCTTTCGAACATAGAAACCCCTTTAAAGTAAAATTAATTTTTAATTCACAAATATTAATAAATATGAAATATTTTTTATTCTTTATTTACCAGGGATTTTACATAATCAGTAAATGGGTGATCAATTCTATATTAATATATATATGCTTATTCATTTTATAATATTATTTTGTAGATTTTTATTTATACTTCATACTATGTTCATTTTTTTCTATTGTGACTATTTTTAAGGTTCCTAAACCCAAATGGCCAAAAAATTATTTATAAAAAAATATTATATAGAATTATGAAGAAAGAGGTTTTGTTAAAATCTATTTAATGACGTCAAACCAAATCTTTAGGGAGCTCATCCAATAAATTGAGATCCCTTCCAATTAGTTTTTAGGAAATACCATCCTCTTCCTAAATATTCGCATTATAAGCATGTTTAATAATGAAATTGTGACTTAATAAGAAATCTATACATTATATCAAATTACCAAGGATTCTCCAATAAATATGTAATATACTACTCTGGATGGATTGATCAATATTAGTGGATTCACTTTACAACCACAAATTGTTCAGTGTTTTCAATACTATTAAACTAAAAAAATTAATCACACCATGCATCAATGCTTTAAGAGATAATGATATTCTATATGATGTATAGAAAATACCAATAATCCTTCCATTTTGATCATGAAATATCATGCCACGCCCCCATGGGATAGGTTTACCTTTAATGATTAATCTAAGTTTTCCACTTTTGTGACTATTTATTACTTATTTATCTATTATTTTGCACTCTCATAAAGGGGGTATTTCCATCTCATGGTGCGACCTTGGATCCTCCCTACAACTTGGTGGCCTTTGGCATATCAGGAGACATGAATGAGGTCATACAGAACAAATTGTCTAGTTACATTTCAATGTTAACTAGGTAACAATGTTACAATGAACATTTTTTTGAAAATCAGGTGTCATACTAGTAAACTAAAATAATTTGTTATTTTTTTCCATAATAGTATATTTACCCTAACATATAAAATGTTGGTTCTTAAAATTCCATTTGGTATGTAATGTAATATTTGGATGAATCTTTATGGGTAATGTCATAGGACAAAGTGAATGTGAATTATTTCTTATCATATTATTAAAGGGTAAACACATTCATAGGGTGGGATGCAAGTACAATTTTCTCATAAATATCATAAGGAATTTTAATAGATCGTATTATCTCCATGACATGGTCTCATTTTCCAAAATCATTTGATTTATCTATGAATAGGATTATATCATGGATATTATTACATGGAGTTTGTAATGTGCATTTTATATCAACCATATATTAAATAGGGAACATGATTTTTATTAAAAATATTCACATATAATTAGATAGGATTGAATCCAGGGTGTTTCCCTTGTGTGGTGTTGAAGAATTAACATCCTTTAATAATTCAGTGCACTAGTAATTGAGGAGTGGTTGGAGACTTGAAAATTATGAATGTGGGACTACATTCTGATGAAAACATACTATCATAACCCAACATAAGGATTTTTATCCCTATGGTATCTTGGAGTAGAAATATGAGATAATATTTTCCTTTAATTGTAACAAGAGTCTTGAATGCATGACAATATTCATTAGTAGTTGGAACCTATGGTGATAATACATGGATCTATTACTAAATAATGGGGTTAGAAAAAAATCCCAAAGAGTTTATCATAACAACATTCTGACATTCCATGTAAGTTCCATTCTTAAAACATAAATTGGAGCATTATAGCACTATAAACATGGGAATGGTAATAAATGGTCATGTTATATATATGAATATGAAATCCTAGTGGAACAAATATAATCTTCATAAAACATAAATAATGATAAAATAACATCACGGATATAATAATAATTATTCCATGTTAATTTCATATCATAAAAATGGGGTTATAATACCTTCAATGACAAGGATACCCACCAATGTCTTGATATCAAAATTGGATTCTTCGATAAGGATACTAATTAATTTCAATATATCATGTGTATACCCCATGTATAGTATCTCTATATATTAATCATGAACAAAGTTTTAGGTGGGATATATAATTAGAATCTTAACCATTACATAAATCTTATACTAGTTAATGGAAAACATTCAAAAAATGACATACAAACATTTATGACATGGGACCAACCATCAATCGTGACAAAAAATGAAGATTATGATTAGTTGGGAATATATTTAATAAAATCATGGTATTATGTAGATAATACATACATTTAATTAATTTTTAATCTTAATTAGTAAATAACATGTATAAAGAATGTATCATGGTTAAAAATATTATTTTCAAATATATATATATGTGGTCATCAATAATACCCTGATAGTAAAGAAATTAGTTGGAAATTCCCCCATTAAATATATGATTGTTTATTGGGGATTAAAATAAATCATGAAGTGGTAAGTTATATATAAATAACCCCTAAAAATATTACAATATAACTTATATATTTTATTCAAATTCAGATAAAAATTATTAATAAATAATTTTCAGGAATATTGACATCTATATTGGAGGTTCAACTATGAAAATATAAGGAGTAGTACTATTAATGTCTATGTTCAACTTTTACACCTTCTTATAAACATCATATTCAAAATTGTAGAAACATGTTACACTAGGGACTTACATGAACATAAGTATAAAGGGTATTTTTAAAATGAATAATTTCCATTTTAGTTACTTTGAAAACATGTGAAGAGAGTAAAAAACATGGTTTAGAAAAAAAATAATTAATATTAATTATAAATAATAGTATTAAAATCGATATGTAATTGTAACTAAGTAAGAAAATTAGATTAAAATAACATTACATGGTCGAAATTTGATTAGGGGAGAGGGGGAGATTGAACTCTTTAAAGCCAAAGGGGCTTCTCAAAGAGATATTTAAGAGAGGAAATGAAAGAAGAATAACTAAAAGAGGATTTTAGTGAAGATAATGAGGTGAATATGATTTTATTTTTAATAAAACTTGTATAATATATTAAAAAGTATTTTTTATAATTTATAATTACAATGATAAAATATTATTATTTATAAATTAAAATTGGTTTACAATCTAGAATATTTTACTTCGAGAACCTTATTTGATTACAAATATTTTCATTATTTAATTCTAAACTCTTAATATCTAATATTAAATTAATATAATATTAAATTCATTATAATAAATTCTGAAAAAATTATAGAATAATTCCTATTTTCTACTTTCGATAATTATAATATGGTTGGAAAGTTGATTATGGTAATTTGATGTCATTATTTTAAATAAAAAACTTATTTTAAAAAATTAAAATGATTATTCAAATTGATAGATCATTTTAATTTAATATTAAAATATTATAGAATATTATATGTGTGTAATATATTTAAATATTTAACTTAAAATTCAACAAATTTTTTAAAAAATAAAGGATTTCTGAATTAAATAATTTCTACACTATAAATTCAAATTTGAAATTTATTTTAATAAAATTCAATTATAACTATAAAAAAATTATTTTCCACACTAATTCCTAGAATATTATTATAATATTAACATTTTTTATCTTTGGATACAAAAAAGTATATATTCATTATTTATCATATTTATTTATTTATTATAATTAATTTCCATGATTCATAAATAAAATAAATTTAATCAAAAAACTAGTATTAATGGGCAATTTATAGATGAATTATCATTTTAGATGTATATAATTGAGGATAGTTCTGAAAAGAAAGTATGAAAATGTCTGTATATACTTTGTGATTGGGTTACCCCATGCACCGTGATGTTGTGATGTTATTTGGGTATTGGTTGATAACTTATAAATAA